>DWAN01002048.1:0-16070 GCA_018230445.1 Heliconius hewitsoni
ATATATATATATATATATATATATATATATATATATATATATATATATGCATATATATATATATATAGATAGATAGATAGATAGATATTCTTCCTACTATTCTAGTAGGAAGAATATATTCAATATATTCTTCCTTCGATTAAATTCAATGTTTATATGAAATTCTAAGCCCCTGCAGCTACTCTCATGCATTTTCCATATAACATTTTCCATACAATACCCTCGGGTAAATGGGAATATTTAGAATGCTTCGACTTGACTGGACACGTTCTAATATGTAATTGTAATAGTGTAAATTTTTACCGATTTCAAAAAGGAGGCACATATATTGAAATCAGTACATAATGTATGTTTTTTTCGTATTAATTCGATATATAAGTATTAGTTCGCAAACTTAAACTCGTATCAAGAAAAACTCATATGGAGACATATTTTTTGATTTAAATTAAGTTTATAAGAAATAAAGATTTATAGAATAAGAATAAGTTTGATTCTTCTGGTAACATTGAGACATTGGATCTCGAACTAGTTTTGATAATTTTTCCATACAATGGTTAGTTTAATTTATAAATATTAATTTTAAGCACAATGTACACAGTATTATTTTATGCTGATTAAGAATATATAGTGTACAAAAACCAAGCGCTCTGGAGTAATTCTTTTTTTTCATAATATAAGACAAAACTGCGGAATAATCATTTTATTACATCAGTTACATCCATTATTTAATAAGAACATTAACCAATGTTATCTAGATTAGTAAGAAGAATAATGTGAATGTGCCAGAGTGTGAGTGTACTTATTTGATGGAAGTAACTTTGACAGACTACAATATTAAAATTTTTCTTTTATACTGATGTATTTAAGAAAAAATATGTGAATGTCTATGAAAGTATTATATAAAAACACTAATAAAATAAACAATACTCTCGCAATGTGTAAAATATCGCTCGTATCTGTCAAGGTTACTCAGATTGACTGTATTTGATTAAATAACATTTTTTTAGTAAAATATAGTATATATGAGTAGTATATATATGTACCATAAAGTTTTTGAATATTCTTTGTGATTGTTATATGAGGGAAGAATGTCTAAACACAAAATTTTCCCCATTTAATATAATGTGTAAAATATATATTGTTGGTAAAATTATAAAATTGTTGGTATTTGTATATATGAAAGTCTTTATTTTAGACAAATCGGTACCAATGGAGAATCATAATGATGGTAATGGCTGCCATGACAATTTTATGTAATCTCATCTTCGTTGTCTTCATGTCTGCAGATGTACAGCCCTGGAATTATAAAAATATATATAAAAGCCCAAACTCTGGTAAATATTGTTTTATTGTATTTTAAACTAGTGGCTTTCGTTCGTTTGCATGGCCTATATGAAAATCTAGTCATGCTTCCAGCAAGTTAGGAGCCAAAAATAGCGGGAAATTATTAACAATAATATAAGTTATAAAAAATTGATTTCGGAATCGTTATAAGTTATAAAAAATAATAATCAAACGCTATAGCGTTTAATTGTTATTGCGTTGGTTGTGAAGGTGGGGAATCTAAATTGATGAATCATCAAAATTTACGCAAATTTAGGCACACCCCACCAAACTCAACAACCTCCCCTAAGGTGACATTTTTTCTTGTAATTTAGCTGGGCAATTACAGCTCTTCATCATATATTTCTTATATATTAACAAGATTTCTGAAATTGTACATCAGGAGTTGCAAGTCTTACAGTTTAATTAAAGCCTAAATACTGTCCAAGCCTATAGCTAGCTGCATAGCAAAAAGTCACTCGAATCTGCCCATTAATTGACGTGCGTGAATATATGATACATGATACACACAAATTTAATAAATTTCCAGATTTGTGTTTTGTTCTGTTGTATGATTCTTTTCAATATTCATATAGTACTCCGTCCGGTTGATCTAGAATTATGAAATTTGGCAGCAAGCATCTAAAGGTAATATTAATTCAGAAAAAAAATTGAAAACTATACATTTATGGTTTAATCCTAAAAAATTAAAATATTGAAATTTAAGCAAAATTTGATATTAAGCCGCTAGATCAAAAAAATGGAGATCTCCAATTTTTGTACGGAACCTTGGTGGGCGAGCCCGAATCGAGCTTATCTAGTTTTTTCTTATAATTTAGATGGGCAATTAAAGTTCTTTATCACATATTTAATATCTTTAATTTTAATATATTAATATTCACATGGATAGTGTCTGACTACGAGACTATGAAACAATGACGTCATAGTTTTAAAGACCTATATAAATAGACAAGCTGATAACAAATGTATACACTCGTGAAGGAAAGATAGTAATTGTTGACTATTGTAATTTTTTTTTCACGCTGTGTACCGCACATAACAAGGTACGCAGAGGGAAATCTGGGAACCTAATGTCGAGACACTTTCTCATTCAGACATTTCCGTTCTCCACTTTCCGCATTCGCACAGATTTTTGGAGGTATTGCATGTTGAGTGGTGGAACTCGACGCCGTGTTTGTAGATCCTCTCTACCTACACTCTGATGCAGAAAGTGCAAGGTTCAATATTTTGAATTGTAGTGGAAAACAGATAATAAATAAGACACTCCGTCTTATCACTAACTTTATGTGGTATTCCACATAAAATTACTGAAGTGTGAAGCCAAAAAAAGGTAATATTTCATAGGCGGAACTTGAATCAACTATCATTAACATCCATCCTGACATATCTGAAATGCGCCAAAATGATAAATATCAGTATTTATTTTCACATTAAATAGTGAGATCATTTTATAAATACAAATATAATATTCTATGTAAGACAACACAAGCAATTGGTGTGGCTTTCTGAACGTACTATATCATTAAATAAATAAATATATCATTTTATTGGTTTAGTAAAATAATTACACGCAGTAGCAATATGATTATTACTCTAAAATAAAATAAACAAAAATTGTTGCCCGCATAAAACAGAAGAGACTGAGGGAACACCTTGTAATTTTTGATTCATTGCGTTTTGAGCAACGGATAATTAGATATCACGGCCCTTTTTTGAAGAATAAATATTGAATTTATATATGCGGCCAATCCCAAAGTAACATTCCATAAGTTAGAATGCTATGAAAATAATTTATTTTTGTTGTTTTCATCATGTCAGATAAGGGACCTGAATGCGCAACTCAACTCGCACTTGGCCGGTTTTTTTTCAACGTAAAGCATGCAATAAAGTACTTATAGTCAAGACTCTTTGTTCCACGCTGTACATCCAATATAAGAGAAATGTGAAAGAAATGTATGTTGTTTAGCGGAACTCGATACCGCAGTCAGTCTTATAATCAAAGAACTAAAAAAAGCTTAAATATTTCAAATATAAGTTAAATATTGGTAAAAGATTTACACTACCACCATAAATTTTAATTGACATATTACAATTACTTGATTATTTTTTTCAGAATCAACTATCAACTATCTATTAAACTGAGATCTAAAGAACAAAATGAAAAAAAACCTGAAATTATAAAAAATCTAGTTTCTTTTAAATTTGAATACTAAAAAATGTTTAATTAAATATTGCTTAATATATTTTGTTTTATTATTGAAGTACTTACTTTATCTATATAAACTTGTCTATTAAATATTATGTGACGTTAAGAAGAGGAGATAATTTCTAGCTTTCTATGGCTTAATCGTGGACGTGCCCATCGCGATCTGCAAGGAAAAGCACAGAACACTGCTTGGGACTGGCTGGGACTGCACACAAAAGTTAACGCTCATCTCTATTGGATTTAGAGAGTAGAACTCTCTATCTAAATTATCTTACAAAAACCGCCTTCAAAATAAGCTCGTGATAGTTTTAGAACGGCTTCTGCTGCCAAATATTCTAATCGCACAATACGTCATTTTATAGCTTAAATTTTATTCTCTGCATCCTGATACATGGCACTCTACGATTATTCGGTTTCGTAAAAACTTCCTTCCACGCGCCACACTATTGTGGAATGGCTTATCTACGGCATTGTTTCAACTCACTCAAGCCTCTTAAGATTCGTTTAGACCCCGATAAATATAAAACGTGTATCCAATAGAATAGAAAAGTACAAAAACAATTTTAATAATAGAAAAAGGCGATTATTGACAACGAGTAATATGATAAAAAACCCAATGTTTTGAAATTGGTAACAAAAACCAATAATATAATAATTGTAAAAAAAGATATAAAGTAAAAAAATAATAACCATATCATAATAGTCTCAACATAAAAATAATACTATTTGAAATAAATACAGCCTTAAGCCGAATTGCGCTTATGTAACTTAGTGATAAAACACTTGGTTGCCCGCTTAACGCCCAATTTTAGGGATATTGCGTTATGAGACACGTAATTCAAAGTCGCGCTATGTTTGCTACCAGAGTGAGTAAAAAAAAGTTCATTCCCCTGTGTGAAAATCAAACCTACAACAACTGTGTTTATAGGCCTCACAATTACAGTACGTACAAAGCAGTGTTGGTATAGACTGTAATACGGCAGCCAAACGTGGGTATTATAGAAGAAGAACGAAAAAAATTGAATGCTGTGATATGCGAGATGCGATCTCTTCTTAGGTATGTGGAGTCAGCTAAGCTGATCGAATCGACAGCGAAGAGATGCAGATAATACTGCTATTCTCTGTATCTCTGTGTATACTAGCGAGGATGTTACAGTGAAAATGAAGAAGAGTGTGCTCAGTTCGTTTGGGCATGTCGAACGGCGGTAAGAGAGCTCTCTCTCTTTGCGCCATTCGACATGGACAGGTAAAATTAGATTACTAAAGATTAGTTGAAATATTATATTGTTCAAACAAATGTACTGCCGATTGTCTGATGAAATCTTGTGAAACCTATATTTAATTAAGAAGTATATACTTTATTATAACTGTTTCTTAGAATGTTTATTACCAACTTCGCCCTTTATTCCGCATATAGCAGAAGTGACAGAGGATATAGTGAAAAGACACACAGACTTTTTAAGAATTTTCCGAAATTAAATAGTCAATCGGACATTAAAATAGAATATTTAAACAAATTATAAAATACACATAGATTTATAAGAAATATATAGTATATAGTATGTTATAAAAATATAATAATGTATCGTATATACAATTTGGATTTATTACATACATGTTTTCATTAATTTTATTGATTTATCTTTAAGAGATACATGTGTGACTTAGCTGCGCGTGTAAATTTTCATGGGGTAAAACGGGGTTAGACGTCCCACTTTCTAAAAATTATATTTACAAAAATAAAAATTGTGAAAGCTTTGTTTAAATAAACCCTACATGCGATTTTGTCTGTTTATGTTTTTGCTTCACATATATCCCGCACACAGCAGGGTAGGCAGAAGGAGTCTTTTGCATCGCTATGCAGCGGGAACCTTATCAAAAAGTTTGATAATTCAGGTCGTGACTATTTTTATTCTAACTAATGCACATTTGTTATGTATTTGTAAATAGATGCCGATAATAAGTATATATTAGATATTTAATTCATGCCCTCTGATAGTTACAAAAATCGTTGAATACAATTTCTGTCATTCGTCAATGTGATAGATATTAGTTAAAAAAACTACATGACTTAAATGAACAAAAAATTGGTCTACATTCGAAAAATAATACTCAAATTACAATGTAAAAAAGAAAATTTAAGAAAAGAAAGAATAACACCAATTAGGAAAGAAAGAATAGCAGTGATAAAAAAAATATAATTAAAAATTAAAAACAAAATAAACTAGAGCCAATTAATATCCTCCATATATAATCTACAATAGTTCTTAATTGTTTTGAAATTTCGTTAATTTTTTTCGTTTACGTCGTAAAAGGGGCACTCAGGCATCCTTCATTGTATTTTCACGGTGAGACAATTATCATAAATAATTATAATAATAAGTTAATATCTATTCCCAAAAAACGATTCTACGAAAGGAAAAATTCTGCATAATTTCTAATTGATAAATTTAAAAAAAGCAATAAATAATTTAACAGAAATTCAAAGAATTATTTAATAAAAAAAGAATATTTGTGAAACGAGGAGGTATTTTTAAAAAACAAGACTACTATCCCGGTCTTACCCTAACTATTTTTGTTTATATTCTTGTAATTTCACTCTTTAAATTTGAAAACACATACATTTATAGAAGCATTTCTTTTTTCTGAACACTATTTTTCTATAAAAGAAATATTTTTCGTATAGATTTTACACAACATTATAGAAGGTCATCACATATATGACCTTCTATAAAAATTCCTAATTTCGGTATGTCGAACTCCAGTTCCTCTATGAAGAGTCAACAAAAATACGATAATAATTATTTGCATATGATAGCGTTATTATATTACGTCTTAAATAGATGCGATTTCAATCTGATAAATATTTTTTTTATGATAATTCATATAGAAATTATACAGCCAAAGCATTTTGTTTGCGGTGTTTAATAGACTACTGATGATGAAAGATGAAAATGATGGCCAAAATGATAGTACAACTTTACAAATCAAAGTTTTGGATACTAGTAACTTTAAAGGTAAGTGATTAATCGTAGATAAAATATCATAATAGAATAGGTTGGCTTATTATTAAATAGCCCTTCTGGCGCAATTGACGTTATCGTGACACAGTTACTATTAGACAGTTAGGAATATTTAAGGATTCAACTTAAGTAAGGAGATTGTATACAATCACGTTATATGTATTTCATATGTGAGTTAAGTGTGTGGTTAATAATAATTTCTGTAAACATGAACTCCATTTTGTGGGATAGCAGAGATTAATTAATAAAAACAACCCCGTTGCCGTTTTATGTCTAGCCGGAGTCAAAACTCGACACTGGACATTTTTTGTCAACATTCTTTTTTAATTTACGCTGTACACCGCTAATTCCCTCGTCTATAGGGTAGTCTCCAGAAGCACAACGACAAAACACTGCCTGGAATATAATGTTTCATAGGTGCTTAATTTTAAGCGTAAAAAAAACACAGTCAGACTTAAACATAAAAACAATAATAATTTTATATAAAAGCTATACTAAACTATTTTTTTTAATATTTTTCTAATACAGGTACTGGTTGGGGCTACAGACATCAACAATGCCTTATACTATTCTTGTGTCTAACAACAGCGTACACAATGAGAGCGTGTATGGGAGTGGCTTTAGTTGCTATGGTCGACGACAACTCGTATTCAAATACTAATATTTCTGTACTCAGTGCTAATGGCTCCAGGATACTAACAGCAAATAATTTAACATTAGACAAAAATGATGGATTTCTTCACACACTTATGTTGACACCACCTGTGAGTTTCATATTTTTTATTTGATGATTATGGGATTGTTAGTAAACTGGTGTAAAACAGGGTAGATAGAAAGATAGATAGGTGAAAAAAAACTATAAAAGTAATGGAATTGTGTCAATCGTGGGCAGTTGCTTGTAAGCAACGAGCGTCGGTGACTTGGATACGCCACCGTCTTTATAAATCTACGTCAGCTCACGGTCCGGGGTGATCGGGAAAAGATTTGTCTCTAAACTTTGAACATCAGAGTGAACTGAAAAAAAACCTGTATAAATTCGTACTTGGGTAGGTACAAATTGACTGAGAAAGTACTCTTGTGAGACTCTGTATGAGCGTAGGGGTGACTTGCGAGGGGCTTATTTAAGCCCTATGAAGATAGGTACGAGATGACTGAGAAAATACTCTAGTAAGACTGTTAGAGCATAGGGGTGACTTAGAACAGGTTTGTTTAAAATTCTATCAGTTAAATCTCAAAAAAAATTTTTTTTAAGCGTTAACCAATTCCCTTTTCTAGCAATACATTATTCTGTTCCTAATGTTTTTGCTAGGGTATCACAAAACTACCAAATAAATTAAAATACCACACAAGCATCATGTTAGCAAAAAAATAAAAATATATATTATTACAATTTGTCTAATAAGATTTGAGTGTGTAAAGACAGACAATAGATTTGTACTATTGTTTTAGCACCTCCCTTCATATTTTCAATTACACAGACACAATTTTATACTATTTTTTTATATATACAGCTATTGGTATTTTTATGATAAATTAATATGATATAATTTAAATACTTTTGACCTTTTAGTATCCATCATTTAAATGGACGAAAAAAATTCAAGATTCGATTTTGTCATCATTTTTCTTGGGCTATATGCTTTTACAAATTCCTGCTGGACAATTAGCACATTTCTTTGGCGCCCGATACTTATTGACTGGAGCTCTCTTAATTAATTGTGTGGTATCATTTTGTTTGCCGTGGGCTGCTTTACACGTAAGTTATTTTAGTTTTTTAATTTTTGTAACAATAAAAATTATAGAATATAAAGGCAAAATCAGGACTAAAATTAGTATCAGAACATGCACTTAGAAACAAAATGTATATTGAAATAAGTAAAGACATTTTTCTTATATTTAAATATCTTTATCTTTATAAAGTGAGGTTTGACGGACGTGTTTTAATGTGAAAGGAGTCTCTTAGCTCTAGATTTACAGGGTCCCTCTACTCTGTGTAGGCGGGGTCTCAGCTGTGCGGGATACGGCGTAAAGCTAAAAAAAACGTTTTAGTTTTACGCCAAAATTTGTCTACGCTAAGAGCATTTATTGCCTTAGTTCAGATATTAGCAATTTAGATGGAGAATATAATTTTTTTTCTCTAAGCTAATCTAACTTACAAAGTATGACTTCAAATTTAACCCTACTATCATGTCCAATATTATAACTGTGAAATTTTGCGATGATGGTTATTTGTTTCACTTTCACACATCAGGACAACATAGGCTACAATTTATGTTTAAAAAACTGTATACTATCTATTATATAACAATAAGTTTAAGCGGGGAAAGCTGCGTATTGATCGCTAGAAATAATTAAATTTATATCTAAGAAAATATCAGGAAACCTTTATAAGTGATTTGCATAATTAAAATATTCTACACCTCTATAAGTAATATCACATATATATGATCTCACGTCTGGTGATTTGGATAAGGTGCATCAGAATCTTAACAAGAAGTGATTATTTAAATCACTTTTGTTACATTTCTGTGTTGAAGGAAAATTATTTTCTGTAAAGCAAATTGCATGTTATCTCGAGGATTTTTTATATTCTTAAGAATATTTAATGTATTATATTTTTTGAAGCAAAGCCAATAAAGTTATTACAGTTCACGCCAAGATATTTTCGGTATTTTACTCATATTTTGTACAACTATCAATATTTTAAAGGCAAAAAAAGTATGTCTCAAAATAACCATTGCTACTTCCCGATTACGTAGGTTGATAATGCACCCGCACGCAAAATCGTAGTTGATCGTAAGTCTAGTAAGGTCGTTATATGTTTCGATTCCAGGGCGGTTGGATTCTAACATGCATTTGTAGAATAATACAAGGCTTAAGTCAAGCTTGCATTATACCAGGGATGCACACAATGTTCGGTAAATGGACTACTTTGGATGAGAGAGGAAGGCTAGCTGGGTTAGCTTATGGAGGTATGAATAAATAATACAAATTTAAGTCATTTATACAATTTACCATATTTATCCACCTTCATTAATTCATTGATTTTCAGTTCATGTTATCGTTAGAATAACACCTATAAACATAATATACATATACGAACATGTTATCCATTTTCAAACAATCCGAGGCGTGATCCGTGGGTCTCTGACTTTCTTCTGACTCAAGAGTTAGAAGAAGTCGATGAATTTATTATTAGATTTCCCTTTCCCTACCCTTGTATTATATGTTTTTGTTATGACTTTCTTCGTTCTTGTTATTTCAGGTCAAGCTTTCGGTACAGTTTTAGGGTTACCTATAACTGGTTTTATAGCTTCATCGCCATTAGGTTGGCCAGGTATCTTTCGATTCTACGGAATTTTATCTGGTATTTTTGCTGGAGTCATCTGGGTTCTCGGCGCTGATAGTCCAGCACAGCATCCCAAAATATCTGTTGCTGAAAGATTATATATCGAAAATAGTATAGGTCATAGTGGACAAGATAAAAAGGTATTTTTACATGTAAAGAAATATAATTAGATATAAATATCTACTTTTTAACACCAAATTTGAGCCAAATTAACCATGAAAATTCAATACGCTTTACGCTTTATACCCTGCTGTACGGGGGATAAAAGGGTAGACATAAAGAAACTAGTATCAAATCACTACGTTCTCAACTTACCGCCTTCATTAAATTCGTTAAGTGTCGACCAGAACTTTATGCCCAAATAATGAAATATTTCCCCAACTGATAATCGGCCACTTGTCGTATACAATCAAAATTAAATCAGCTTCACGTATTCTTCTTTTTTTATTTATTTTGTTTTCTAGCTTCACACAAGAGTGTGTTAAAATACTCCGTTCCTTCTTCCTAATTTCCTTACCGAAGTCTGGAGGTATCACCATCATCACCGAAGTCTGGAGGTATCACCAGGTCAGGAGTCGACACCAGAGCGAACAAATGAAAATATAAATTGAAATAAATATTTTATTTCATCGAATGGGAAACGAATTCACAACCATAACTGCGCCATGACTGGAGTATACAATCAGATAATCTCAATAGCACCTGATATTATTAAATAAGTATATTTTAATAATTTGTCGAATTTGTCAATTTTTGATAATGAATTCCAGAAAAAAGTTCCATGGAAGTCAATTCTACGTGCTCGTGGGATGTATGCAATTATGTTTGCTCATATTGGTAACGCTTGGGGTCAGTTGATCTTGTATTCAGAAGTGCCAGCATTCATGGATAAAATTATGGGTGTCAATATAAAGGCTGTAAGTAATTTATTTCATTTTTAAGGATATGGTCTATATGAAATTGTGATTCAAATGTCTTTCTTAATTTCTTCTTTATTTTTATTCGTGGAAACCATATTGAAATAGATTCACTCTGTATCCGGCAAAATCAAACGTCGTGACTAAGACTTCTTTATTCAATTAAAAGCAGTTATGCTGCGAAGAAACGAAAAGAGACTCTACAGTTGCGTTTTTAAATATATTTTATAATAAATGTAAGGGTACAATTAAGATACCATATCATACTATGATATACTGTTGTCACCCAATTGAAATATATTCCACAAAGAGAGATATAATATCAGACCGCGACTTATACACTATAAATTAAGGATCCACAACGGCCAGGAGCCAGGGTGGTTTTCTGTGTAGCGGACAACAATGTTTAGTTAATTTGTCATCCAGTGTTCTGTATTGCAAATTAAATATTCATTAAATGCAGACTGTGTAGAGTAGACTGTGTAGTAGAGTAGCCTCGTGTAAAGAGGGAGCGTTAAGATGCTAGTGGACAACACTTACTGCTGAATGTTCGAGACATTGTGCGTTGAGTGGCGAAACTCAACGCTGCGCTTTGTTTTAAATAAAATTTATAGTTGTATATATAATGTGTAGTAAGCTTAATTTTATATTTACAGAATGGACTTTTAACAGCGCTGCCTTTCCTCGTGATGTGGTTAACGAACTTCTTCTTCAGCTGGTTCTCTGACATGTTGATCGTAAAGAAGTATTTAACTGTGAGGCAAACTAGAAAGTTTATGAATTCGTTGGGTAGTAGTATTGCATATTTTAATTATTTCTGGAAAGTCGATAAGCTAAAGAGATCCGTTAATTATACTTTATAAACTAGCAAAACGCCTGCAGCTACACCCGTTTGAAATATATATATTTATTATTTAACCTCTTAAGTACTGAGAAAAAAAATTACAAACTTATATTTTTATTTCATTTCATACAAAATGAGTGCAATATAAGTTTGTTAACTTTTGTAAGTTGTATTTCCGGTTGACCTACAATCCCGAAATTGACACGGAAGCCTCGGTGAATGAGTCTGGCTCGCATTTAACTTGTTATTTTTATCGTACATTTTCCTTTATGTACTCTCCATTCAATGTGACATTGGCGAATGATAGAAGCACACTGCAAACACCATAGATAAAGAAAAGCAACAACATTTACATTCTATAAATCTGCAATACATTTTCAATGGCTTCTGCTTCCTTGTCTCAAAAATGAAGAACCATACTTTTATAGAATAATATCAGTTAAATGCCAATTCAGTTCTGTGCGTGCCAACAATAAATATAATTTTATTAATTAACGCCGTAGGTTATTTTTGTAATGAAACACAGGAACATGTGCTTCATTTTCATGTATTCAATTATATTTAACTATCAATTAGTTGTTGCTAGCAATTCGCCTATACGAATATTATTAATATGTAAGCCTCATTCCAATTTCACTTTGTAAATTAATATTTTTGGATAAAAAATAAATTCGCTTGAATTTAATGCATTGCAAAGTACGTACAAATACATGTATGCATATTGAAGTCATCGTGGTGTACGTGAGACATTCTCGACTGCTTACTTGTCTGGACTGGTAATTGTAGCTTTAAATTCTATTTTGGGAAAGAAATGGAGTTTTATTTAAGTTTCATTTCGTTGGACTACTTAATACACAATTTTGGATTGAATCCGGAGAGGATTTAGTGTTAAGAAAGTCCGTTCCCCAATGTATGTACGTCCAATTATGAGGACGTTGTATGTTGAGTAGCGAAACTAAACATAACACATTCGTCGCAAGTGGAAATCAAACCCTCAGCGGTAGCACTTACGTTCTGCCGCGTCATGATGGCATACTTTCTTATATTATAATAACATCAGCTTTATCTCACTTTTTTAGGATCAATTCCAGCAGCTCTAGGTTTAATTGCTTTAGCGTATGCGCCTAAGAATATTTATATAGTGGAATCCATACTGATTATTATATGTGCTTTCAAAATTTCTACCCATGTTGGATTTCAAGTAAGTTAAATGAAATGTTATTTACTTAATTTAAGAAATTTAATAAAAAAAAAGATTTAACCATTACAATGATAGTGCGTTCGGTTGCTATTTGGGCGATGAATTACAGATATAACTTTTTTGAGTCGGCTAGGACAACATCTCGCAATAGTAATAAAATTGAAGAAAAAAAACGAAGAATCCCTACACTAGTTTTCACTGGTCCCTGCTGTATTATATAATGTAATATAAATGTACAAAAAATGGGACCACTCCGGAAACACTAGCTTTCCAATAAAAAAAATACAATGAAATTAATAACCTCCTTTTCTTAAAATTGTTGGTTAAAAATTATAACTGACTCTATTTGTAGGTACTTTTCTTGATATTTATTGTTTTTATTTCTATCGGTGAAATCTATTTATATCGAGCACTCCCGTTTTTTTGTTTACAGGTAAATCATATCGATATATCAAGTAATTTTTCTGGCACTATGATGAGTATTAGCAACTTTGCGTCTAACTTGTTTGGCTCTCTAGCTCCGATAGTCGCTGGCATTATTTTGACTGATGTGGTAAGTTCTCATTTGTATGTTATTAATTGAAAATAAATATATGCAGAGCATGCAATGCTTTAACATTAGATTATCTTCGTCTAGCAAGAGCTGGATGTGAAATATATCGTGAAGCTAAAACAATATTATATGAATATTAAAAATGTACAAATATATATGTTTTCATTTACCCTCCACATATAAGCCATAGTATGTATACATTGCTTTGAAAATGAGAGTCGCATTTTGTTACCATGAGTACATTTCTTCGGTTTAGTAATACAAAGCGCTGTTGAGTTTTGCTTGCAAAACAACAGGCAAAATCTTGAAACCTTGAGAAAAATGGAGAGAAAAAGGAAAGGAAAAAAAAAACTCCGTCTTGACACTCTATTTTTTACTTTACTACAAAGGGTTACCTTAAAGCTAAATAAAAAATATTTAAAAAAAAAACTTTCATTGCAGACAGATGCATATCTTTGGCGCAAAGTGTTCTTCGTATCAGCCGGCTTATACTTATGTACCAATACTCTATACGTAATACTTGGTACGGCTGAAACTGCCGAGTGGGATAAACCTGACAAGAAATCTGTTGACGTAAATGAAATGGAACCAATCTTAACTGAAAAAATTGATATAGAAAAATCTAATGGATTAAAAAAGAATTAGAAATAAAAATAAATATCATAAATGTGGTGAAGACAATAAGAAATTATTGAATAATGATATCAATATCGTCGCTTTGGTAGTGAAGAGTCAGCGTATTGCAATTTATTCTAATATTATGAAGCTGAAGAGTTTGTTTGGTTAAATATGTTAATTTCATTAATTACTGAATCAAAATGAAAACAATATTTTTGTGTTGTATAATCTATTTATAGATGATGGTTGTAGCCACCATAATCATAATCGTGTCTATGTTTAATGGGAACGGAGTATTTTAATACTCCGTTCCCATTAAACACTTCCGTTCTCCACTTTGCAACTGCGATTTGTCCAACCAGGATTAAAATGAAAATAATTTCAATATAATCGTTATTTAGAGTGGAAACCGTACCAATAATGATTTTAGTCAGACGCTGTCTCACTGAGCCAGAATAGTAAATCCTCAATTAAGACATTTTTTTGTAAATTGATTGTTACCGAAAATAGAGAAAAATGATCACACGTTTAATGTTTGTACTTTTTGAATGTATGTTTGTAAAATTTTTTTCTTTCCTATGTATGGAATAACACTTTAAAAAATTGTTATTTATCTTTTATAAGCTTTTTCAATAATTTTACATATATTTAATAAAATAGTTATTAGACCTTAGTTCTAGCATTTATGAACTTACTAACTTTTTGTGATATGACTAGTACTGCTAACGTAATGTACTGCTAACGTAATGTTTAATCATAATGATTTAAACATTAAATAAAATTTTAATTATCTTGTTGTTTTTTTTTTCTTATTTATCTTTTAAAATTAATTTATTGAGGAGTGGAACCCACAAATGTAATATTTGACTTTTTTCCACAAGGACCTATAGCACCATTTAAATTTACACAATACATATTATGTTTATTTGAATTAAATCTATTTCTGAATACTGGAACCTAGAGCAGAAGCAAAGTAGTCCAGTTAAATTAAAAATATATAAAAATGAAATAATGTTAAACTTGGTGTACATTTCCAATTGACACATTTTTTGTAACTTCACGCTCTATCCCGCAAATAGTAGGCTAGGCAGAGGGAACATGGGAACCTAATGTCATAATACTCCGATCTCATTAAGTCATTTTCGTGTCCCATTTCCATTAAAATTCTGGATTCATTGCGTTTTGAGTGGCGGAACTCAACGCCGCGTTTATCTTCATTACCAAAGCAAGGAAATTAATATTTTTAATATTTCATTTCCTCGATTTGAACCACAACCACGCTCGTGCCCCTGCGGCATTACTGGCTGTTAAACAATATGTTCATATTTAATTTCTTTTTTTTTATGGGCATCACGCTGTATTCCTGGCTGGCTGTCATAATTATACTCTTATTACATTTACTATACTATTAATTTCACATAGTGTTTAATATATTCATATATAATCTGAAATCGATTTTGAGCTCTAATACATCCTTAAAATCCAATTCCACAGATATTCATCTAGTATTCGGAATAATGTTTACTAACGCCTGAATTCCATTAGGCGGTGATTTATGAGCTAAATAACCGAACTGATACTTTGGCATGTAATAACTAACAGGCGTTGTATATTTATTTGACTTGCAGAAAGCGAAGTCAAAACTAAGCTTTATATTTCTGTCATTGTTCATATATTGTGTAAGTTCAACGTCATAACACAAACACAAACAAATAGGATATATGACTGTATAGAAACATTATGACACAATGGTTTCTATACAGTTTTTTTATTGTTGGAATTCTGGATGAAGTGAAATGAAAACAGTTCTTTGTAACAGAGAAATCAAAATCGTCTAATATCAATTTGAGGCAAACTCGTTTGCTTTTAGAAGGCAATTAAAAATTGTGTTATTTAAATGTAAATGAAAGAAAGAAAACCGTGGACGTCAGACGAGAGTAAAAATGAGTAATATGTCCACCGTAGAAAAGTTTATATATTTTTTTTATGTTGGATTTTTTATGCGTTTCTAATAA
>DWAN01002049.1:0-16069 GCA_018230445.1 Heliconius hewitsoni
ATATATATATATATATATATATAAATATTTGTGACCAGAGACGGAGAAAGCGGCTCAAGTTCCACCAGCCCAAAGTGCACACGGGACGCAAGTACCGCATGTGGATGCTCCAGAAGCAGCTGCAGCAGCGCCGCATGCTCGACGCGCGCGCGCCTGCTGAACACTAACGAGATACAGGTACACTACACTCTACTACACTCCACTATATATCATATTTATATACGTGAAATAACAACTTATAGTTAATAATCTGATTTAGAAAATTAAATATGCATTTCTTTATAGAAAATACAATTACATTTATTTTAGTACACAGTAATTCCACACACCAAATCACACAACATTTAACAGAATTCACAAAGCAGGATAGCCTAATGGTGGAACGGAACTTTTATGTTAAGTAACACTCCATTTCCATTAAGACACTTTCGTCCCCTTACTTTCCGCTGAATTCTGGAGGCATTGCATGTTGAGTGGCGGAACTCAACACCGTGATTAGCCTCGTTACCCGAGTGATGAAGGAGGAAACCACCCACTCACGTTTGATCCCTTTCGCCAAGACTGTCTTCATAAATATGATGCATTTCCATAAATATTATTAAAAAAATCCAATTGTTAGCTATTAAAATTATAATAACATTACATACTCATAATACGGACGAAGTCGTGCCCTCCCTGAAATTAGATTTTATGAATTTTTGCGCATTGTTAACTCGGGAAGGAAATAATAAAGAAAGTAAGAAAAATTTAGTAAAAAATGAAATCTAATCTGCATAGCCATATGTAACTGTAGCTAACTTTAGTATATACCGACCATATTGTATAATAAATATTTCTCATTCCACAGCTATGCAACGCACTAAACCTACCACCCACCCAGTACGTGACGATGAAGGGCATCCTGCTCCGTCGTCCCGCTGATGGCGACCTCGACCTCACCGTCCGCCATTACCTGCACTCCGCTGGATGGATACGCAACTAGATACTACGCTTGTATAGTTGCGACTCATGGATAGATTTGTAAGCTTTGTGGATCAGTGATTAGTATTCAATTTACACTGTTATTGCAAATAGGTCAATATCTAAATCTGATTTTGTGTTTTTAAAGTGAATCTTTATGATATGAAATACTAACAAGAGACAATTGTGCTTCTATCCTTCAGATATAGAAAACACTGAAACATATTCCATTTTTTTTTGACTTCACTCTGCATCTCGCACATAGCAGGGTAGGGTAGGGAACCTGGGAGCCCAGTGTTAAGGCACTTCCGTTTCCCAGTTTCTGCCAAATTGTGAAGACGAGGGTTGCGTGTTGATTGGCGGAACTTAACGCCGCTTCTGTCCATACATACTCCATCTCATTTTCTTAGAATTTTGGTTCTATCTGTGTATATGTGTGAATTGCCACAAGGACTGCAAACTGTTATAGTAAACCAATTTTTTTGCAATATCTAAGCATATATATTTCATTTCTATGAAACTTTAATGACTGATGTCGTTATAACATTATTTAAATATAAAATTAAATACATTAATATTCTTATATCTGATTGTGCTCTTGTGGATCTATAAAGTTATACAAACTTAGTATGCTTTTCGTTGACAAGAAGTTAACTCTACAATGAGAAAACTCTAAATGCCTTGTGTTATGTTCATAAGGATCTGTCCCATATTTTTTTGAAATTCATATATACATACATTTATTATATTATATTAGTGAAGCAATTTTTGATTAAAAAAATGTATTCGTGTTTAATAATATTCATTGAGAGCTCAAGTTAACTATACCTGACTATATTTTTTTATATCATAAGCAATTATTATTCCCTATACATTGTAAAAAAAAAAAGAAAAAAACTTAAACTAATATAATATCAATAAATAATAAGCTTAACAATGTAGATAATTTACATGAGCTTACTAATATTAATAAAATTAAAGTAATATAAAATTATATTAAAAAAATTAACAAATTTAGGTAATTTGAAAGTAAAGTTTCAGCGAAAATAATTATTAATAGTAAAAAAGGTAAATTTAATAAATTCTACATAGGATAATTGTCATCATGAGAAATAAATTAACCTTACTCAAAATCTTTAGTAAAATCAAAATGTGTAAGACATTTTGAGTAGGGCTAAGTTTTTCTCTTAAATAATTATTTATTAAGGTATTTCCCATCTCACCTCACGTACAAATAAAAATAAGTTTCATGATAGTTTACACCATAGTCAAAGTTAAAAGGAAAAATAAAACATAAAAATATTTATTATACTTAGTGATTTTCATAATTGATTTTTATTAATTTTGAGTGTTTCCAACTAAAATCAAGATTAAAATAAAACTTTGTATTCGACAGTAAATTTATCTTATATAAAAAAAGTATTATGGACATAAAAAATAATTTTATTTTTATTTTGATTTTAACGATATAATTAAATTTGATACTTTATAAAGACTTCTGAAAAATATATTTAAAATTAACTTAAATTAATTAATTTAATTTTATATTTAAAATAGTCTTTTTTTGGACTATGTATACTACAGTGGACTGTGCCAGACTTACTTGGATAGAGGCGGACAGTCACAAAGATTATAACATATAAGAAAAAGTTAAAATACTTATATTTAAATTGTGTATTTTAGTTTATTCAGCTTTATGTATACCATATTGTAATTTATTAAGGTTAAAATTGCAAGAAAAACCTCACGCCTGAGGTTGTATAGCCTGCTCTTATAGAGTAATGTATATGTTGTAAATACATTTATAAATGTCTAACTAATACTTATTTTTTAAAGTTAATTCTTGTTAGTGGTAAATTTATGTAATATGTGAATATATAAAAATAAAAGTAAAAAAAATTACGCCAATTGTGTTTAGGGGTTTTTTTATAGTGTATATACTACACAAATGTTATATATATAGTTCATCATTACAGCATCGATTGTTTAAATTTGTTTTAGGTCAATTTCGGTAATATTTTATTACGAAATGTATATAAGGCGAGTGGTTGGGAAGGTAACATAAAATATTGTAATAATTCATCAATTATTTCTATTAAAAATATTAAAAAAAATATAAAAAAATCTCCTTGAATGAGTTCAAGTATTGCGTACGAGAGGGGATATAAGAACGGGGTTTTCGAACGGGTTACGTTACATTGTTTTTTATAAACTTGTTTTAGCTTTACAGGGAGTCCCTCGTATTTCAAAGGCAGCACTAATTGAATATATATGAATTTGTTTTCGGTATTTAGAGGAAGTGCATTTAAGGAGGGTTCCTCTTAGTAACCTACACTTGGGTCGCAAGCCGCAAGCACTACTTTAAGCCCTTAACCCGTAACGGCACGGAAAGCAAAGAAGTTTCTTCTCGTATTTTTTTATTCAAATAAAATTATATTACTAGCAATTGTTTTAGTATTTTTTTTAATTAGTAATAATAATCACATGGGGGTGCATAACGATTAGAGAGAAAAACGACACTGGCGCGTAATACTTGAATGATCTCTGATATGTTACTTTAGATTAAATTTTTCACATCAATTTTATTTGATAAGAAACACTCAATATCATTTCTTCTCTTCTATCATTATTTTCATTTTTTATCGTTCTTAGCGAATTTTTAAACCTAAGAAGTTTCAATACGAAGGTATATATATGGTAATAGTTTTTTTTATTATTTTGGTTTAAGGATGTCACAGAATGGTATTTCAAGAATGAATGGGTTATTTGATCTCTTTAATGTAATATATACATTTTCTTTGCATTTTAAATTGTGATTTATTTATTGGATAGTGTCGATTGGTTCTTTTTTTTATTTTTGATAAAGCATGCATCTTTAAAATCTTAGTAAGTTTAGTGATTTTCTGAAAAATGATTGCTTAATATTTAATTTCCGTTTCGTTCTTTGAGTTTTTTTTTATAATCAGAGCTCTTCCTTAGGCTGTATTTTGTAAGATCTTGGTTATTGTATATTTTTAACCGTTTTGTTTGTATACGATGTGAATCATAAGTTGGCACGTGAAATACTAAAAAGAAAAACACTGGTGTCCAGAGGGAGGGAGTGATAAGACACTCCGTTCCTTTATATGGAAAACTATATTCGTTTTATTATTAAACGTTTTAAGTTGATTTTATATTGTGTAAAATATAATATATCAACACTCTCATTGCATGCTGTTCTATAAAATATGTAGAGACAAAGTACAACTGTTATGAATTTTATCATATAAACATGTATCTACGCCTTAAATAAGAAATAAGTGATTTCGAGGGAATAAAATTTCAAATAAGCCAGTTGGTTTTTATTTTAAAACACGAATAATGCTTCATTTTAATTTATTTACATTTGGTTTTGGCATTTCTTCTAATGCCGTTGGCAATGGTCTCGTTTTGAACCAGGGATGTTTTAATGCCTGTAAAAAAAGAATAAAAGTCTACTTCTATCTGTCGAATCCGAAAATAGGGGCACAAGCGTGCGACTGTAAAGATGACTGGTTGGGGGTTCGATTCCCACTCGAGGAAATGAAATGTTTAATATTTTCATTTTCTTCGCTCTTGTTTCGAGATAAAGCGCGGCGTGAGTTCCGCGACCCAGCACGCAACGTAGCATTTTTATGTTAGGTTCTCTCTATCTGTACTGCTGTGTACGGGATAAAGCGTAATAAAAAGTTTCATATTTTCATTTTCTCGCTCTTGTAACCAGGCAAAGCGCGGCGTTAACTTCCTTCACTCAACAATTCGGCGAAAAGTGGGGAACTGAAGTGTCCTAATGGAACGGAGGAACTATTAATACTAGGCTCCCAGATTGACAGGTCCCCTCTATCTACCCTGCTATGTGCGGGATACACCGTGAAAAAAATATTATTCTTTAAAAAATATTATCAGAATATATTTTTAACGATTTTTTTTTCATATTTACAAAGACATACAGGCATTCAAATTTATGAGTATGACAGTTTTTAATAACTAAAGATTCGTTTTATGAGTGTTAAAAAAAAAACATTGTAACCTCTTTAGCTGATATCCGTTTTTGGGTGTCATAAAGAATAAATGATTTTATTAGATGAATAGCATCAGGGTCCACTCCTGGCAACAGATCTGTCCAGGGCATAGGTGACGACTCCGGAAACGATATTTTATGGTAATCTGGGAGTTCAGAATGTTTTGGCCAGGTGCCTTCAGTTGGGGTGCCCAGCCGTTGTAACACTATAGCCAGTTGTTCAATATCTGATTCGCCCTGTATAAAGAAAAATTGGATATGAGTTATACAGACACAGTATATGTACTCTTACATATTATGTTGTTAAAATATATTATTGAGAAAGTTGTTAATTTTCTTGACCGTGGCGATTTTTTTATCGTGTCAGTCATCTCACAGGCAAATTTAACTAATATTAAACATATTCTTGACGTTGATAATATTTATATAAAATAGGTACTGTAACTGTAAACGCGATAGGTTGTAGCTTCGATTCTCACTAAAGGGAATGTAGACTTGGCTGTTTTTCACTACCAGGCACCAAAATAAATATCAAAATGTCGAGTAAAACTTAGAGCTTGAATTTAATCTCGAATAAAACTCGAAATGTCGGTGAAGTCGGGAACGATGCATTTTCTAACATTTAACTTCGCTCTCATTTCACATTTTTTTTTGATGGTATACTACTTACAGCGAATAGTGGTTGTTTCGTAATCATTTCAGCTATAATACATCCAACTGCCCATATGTCGACTTTTTCACTGTAATATCTGGCTCCGTATAGTAACTCTGGTGCTCTATACCAGCTAAAAGATACTTATACATATTTTTTTAAATATACGGTCATATAATTTATTTTATACTATATGAAATTTGAAGTCATGAAGTGTAGGTAAGTAAGTGTATTTTTAAGATTTTTAAAGTGTTCCACACTTATGACAGAAAAATACTTATTAAGAATAACGTATAAAAATTTTGAACGTAGCGGGACTCAAATCCGCTCCTCCTGGAAACCGACAGGCACTCTGACCACTAAGCCATACATCCTCATTAAGCTACGTCGAAATTTACAACAGTTTGTTACAACTTATTTATGTTGTTAGCATCTCTGTCGGCGATATTTTTTAAATAATTAAGTTTTCTTAATAAGTAAATGTATGTAGTGAGGGTGCGTAGGTTAGCTTTACCTAAGTATTACAGTACCACGATGGACAAGATGCAATATGAAATTTATTTTACATATAAATTGTAAAATGTTGTATTTCTATTTAATAATATACAAATAGGTATAAAAATTCTAGAAATCTCATAGAACAGCCATATTTATTAATAGTTTGTAATTTCAAAATAAGGTACCGTGTAGCTACTTGATGAGAATACGGTCTGCCTCCATCAGGCCAATAAAGACGCGCCAGTCCCAGGTCCGCTATTTTTAATATTCCTTCGTGGTTTATCAATAGATTTGCAGGTTTTAAATCCTTAAATTTTCAAAACTATATTGTTTTTTTTTTATAAAAACTCTTATACATAAAACTAGATCCAGAATATCAGTTTCATATATATTCCGCATAAATGTAGGTAGCACACTAGATAAAAGGTATATAGTGTTAAGCCTGTTCTCGATATACCGTTCAGTTCTAAGATTTAGCGTATTGAGTGATGGAAACTCATAGGATCAGCGCGCTTACTAAAGTACGAAAGTCGTATCTGTGCATCCGCTAATGAATCAAGAGTCGGAGCCAGCGAGAATTTTCACCACCTAAATTTCATAATTCCTGATCGTACCTACCATAGTTGGTTGTATGCGAAGAGAAGCTTTCAGGTTTTTTTTTTTTATGGAAAAGACACGGCAAACCTGATGGTAAGTGCTTACCGCCGCCCACGACCCCGTGCAACCCCAGAGGAGCTACAGGTGCGTTGCCGGCCTTTAAGGTGTAGGTTTTAGTAAATGATGAAGATCTGGCTGCCATCAGCTCTTGCACTATTCAACTACGTCCCAGTTGCCCAGGAGCAACAATGGCGAGATTAACGCGAAGGTTTTTTGTTCGATCCCAACTCGGGGAATGAATTATTATTTATGAATATTTTAATTTCTTCGCTCTGGCACTAAGGCAAATACCCTGCGTTGGATTTCGCCACTCACAGCACAATGCCTCTAAAAATTCAGCGGAAAGTAGTGAACGGAGTATCTTAACACATGTTTCCCCACTTACCCTGCTGTGTGCAGGATACAGCGTGAAACTATTTTTTTTTAAATTATAGAATTATTAATTTATCTAATACTACCCTGTGCATAATGTAATGGGCGTGCATGTACCGTGTTCCTTTCAACAACATTTGCACGTAACTTTTGACTCGGGGCAACGTTAGTTCCTGTTGGTTGTGATGCAGCATTTCCCACAGTCCCGAGTTCATGTATTCCAAAACAAGCACCAGACTCATTCCGCGAGGGAACATGTCGTAGAGTTTTATTATCTGAGATAGAAATAATATATATAGATACTTCTTTTTATAACTAAATGTGAACGTTTATTGATGCCACCATATCGCAGTTGACAAGTGTCTCCCCATATAAGATGAACGTTGATTCTACTCTCATTCAAAAGGTATTTGTGTATTTTAAAATAATCTTATTTAATAATAAATAAACCTACAATAAAATTGTCGTCAAAAACAAAATGTCTGTTAAATAGGCAGAAAGTAAAGACAGGAGCTTCTTAGCTATCTCATAAACGAGGATCAAAATTACAAAGATCATTACTTTCTAGTCAGACATACCTAACGTTTGCAATCATCTCTGCCTATTCTGATATAAAAACCAATTTATTAATAGTATAAAAATAAAATAAATAGTAGGTTTAATTCATATAAATTTCACAAAAGTAACTCTAACTAACATATTTACACCGAAGCAGTTGCAAAGATTTGATTTCTCGCATAACATTAACAGGAATGCCGTCTTCAATGTTTTTGATCAGGATTTTCTTCAAAGCAACTTCTCGTCCTGTCGGCAGGTGTTTCGCTTTGAATACTAGGCCATGAGCCCCCTCCCCTATACGCCCAACAACGGAATAATTAGATACGTCGCTGTTCATATTATAACCTAAATAAAATACGTAACTTTATTTAAAATGCTTAGATATATTTACAATCCACACGGCAATTTCATGTTTTTAATGAGGTTGCTATGGATACGGGGAAGATCAACAAATAGAGCATAGATTGTTAGGGTTGGGCAAATGTTCAAAATAATATCAGGAATTTAAAAAAAAAAACAAAAAACCGGACAGGCGTGAGTCGGGCGCGCCTACCGAGGGTTCCGTACATAAATTGGAAGTTTCGATTTTTTTCTGACATTCAAGCTTAGCTCAGCCAGAGCCTTTTCTTAACTAACTCATTTGACTAACAGCTTTAATATCACTTTTGGCCCCCCTTTTAAGGCTAGAATTTATATTTTAGAATTTAACTATAGTAGTTTTTAGATTTTCTCCTGAACTAGTACCACCTGTAGCTATCTACAGGTGGTACTAGTTCTAGTTACTATTAACTGCCAAATTTTATAATTTTGATTATCTTAATACTGTCGAAAAACGTTTTTTTTGCGATATCTTCAAATATCTTTTTTAAAGTAAATATAAAAATACGTTTTTTTTTTTCACGAGAATCAGGTTAGTCGATCTCAGTATGTATGTATAGGTTTGAATTTCAACTCGATATCTCTTGATAGACAGATTTAGTTAAATCATCTTATAAGGGTTCCTTTTTTCCTTAAAAAGAACTGAATTCTAGTAGAGGGACGAAAATAATCGAATATTCTCGTAAATTATTTTTAAATAATAAAAGTGGAAACAGCTTAAATCTGTGTCACTCGTCACAAACTATTTCTGGGAAAAGCAGAAACCGAAGTATCTTTACTTTTCCTCAAGTAAGGGCTGAACTTACAACCAACGTGTTTATAGTCAGCTCCACTGCGTGATCATAATTTTACGTGTTACAATATTTAATTCATTGGACATAGATTTTTACGAGTTGTGTAGCTTTGTGTGTGAGGGTTTTGAATGTGAGGGTTATTTTGAGAAACTGTTTCTTAGTGCTCCCCAATCAGTTAATCAATCAAGATAAGGATAATTATTTTATTCTTATAAATATATCTGTACCTAGTCGTACATAATAAATTATGATTGGAGCTATTGTTGCATAATAATAGTTTAATTTTCATTATTGAAAATCTATTTTTTTTTCAAGACCTTGTACTGCTTTAACAATCACATATAGCCTCTATAAATTATGTTATAAAATTCATATTTCAATGAAACAACCGTATATATATACGTAACCAATATTATTTCAAGTTAAATATTTGTACAGATGCATTATGTTGAGTAACTGAAGTCAAATTATTCAAATTTATTTCTTTCTATAACATATTTTGCTAGTGAACGGTCATAAAAAAGTGTGCCCAAATATGGGGTCACCTAAATTAAGTATAGTACTCCTATTAGTGTATTTTTTACATTCAGTTAGAAGTGCATCGATTCTAGCCCTATTTTCTAGTTTGTCTTTTTCTGACCATATGGTATATAGGGGCTATGTTTCACGTCTCGCTCAAAAAGGGCACTCTATCGTCGTAATGACACCCTATCCTGGCCAAATTGCCTATCCGGAATCGGAGAGTATAGTAGAATTGAACGTGGGATCAGAATCCGCGCTGTTTTGGGACGAATTCAAAAATTTCATGGTCGACACCGACGACTATTACCCGCGCATGAAGGAAATAAACGAATTTTCTGTAAAATTAGCTGTGGCTCAATTAAAATCTCAAGCTATGACGGCGCTTCTTATCAACCCCAACGTAAAATTTGATCTTGTCATCACAGAAGCAGACGTCCCGCTTTTGTATGCGGTCGCTGAGAAATATCAAGTGCCTCACATCGCTATTACGGCTTCTAGCGGTAGAAAACATCAATACGAATCGAAAGGAGCGCCTGTCCATCCCATATTGTATCCAGATGTGAACACTCTTAACTACAGAAATCTAACTCGGTGGCAGAAATTAGTAGAACTAAATCGTCATTTCCAAACAAGACTTGAATATTATAATAGTTACTTACCTTTAAGTGAAGTGGCTGCTAACAAGATATTTACTCTTAAAAGGCCCTTGCAGGAGATTGAATATGATATCGATTTATTATTAGTGGCTGCGAATCCTGTTTTAATAAGCAATAGACCATCACCGCCCGCCATTGTTTACGTTGACCGTATGCATATTAAACCAGGCTTCAGATTACCTCAGGTATAAAATATGAATAGATCGTGTTGTCATTTCCAAATATAGTTATTATGTATTAGAGGCCGTGTGACTGTAGTCGCGAAGGTTGTGAGTTTAATTCCCTTCGACTCGTTGAAATCAAATATTATTTGTTAGTATTTTTATTTTGTCGCTCTGGTATCAAGGCAAAGCGGAGCGTCAAGGTCCGCCACTCAACACACAATGCCTCAAAAATTCTGCGGAAAGTAGAGAACGGAGTGTCTTAACACTAGTTTCCACACCTTCCCTGCTATATGCGGCTGAATAGTAGGTATATGATTAAAGTCTTTGTTTACAGGAGCTACAGTCAATATTGAATACGGCAACAAAAGGAGCTGTTTACTTCAGTTTTGGCGCATTGCAGGAACCAGAGCATTTGTCTCCAAATGTATTGCAAACTTTAACTGATGCCTTTAGAGAGTTGCCATTTTTGGTTTTGTGGAAATTTGGAAATGCTACCATGATCAATAAGTCTGATAATGTTATTACTAACGCATGGTTTCCACAACAGGAAATTTTAGGTAATATTGAATAATTACAGAAAAAAATATATTTATATTAATTGAAGTTAAATGTGATTCCATTGGTTTTTTTCTTCACGACGTCGGGAATTAGTACTTCCTTCATCAAACACTTATGGTCTTTAATGCCCATATTTATAAACCGTTCTCAAGTATGAGATCGATCTTGAGATATCGTTTTCATTGATATACCTATCTAAATCTAAATGGCCTAAATTAATGGACAGTAAGGGGAAAGGAAGACAGAGAGATGTTATGTAATATATAATAAATAAAATATTTTGATAATATTTACAGCTCATCCAAATGTGAAAGCATTTATCACACATGGCGGTGCACGATCACTTGAAGAAGCTGTCTTTTATGAAGTACCAATAATTGGACTTCCAGTAATACGATCCAGAAAAGTATTTATTGGTGAGATTACTCGAATGGGGGCAGGAGAAATATTGGATATAAACTATCTAGACAAAGACAATGTCAAAGACGTTGTTACAGCTGTGGTTACCGGCGACAAGTAAGTATACTTATAATATTTGAGCGTTTTTCAGCTTCACGCTGTTCTCGCATGTTGCAGTCTAGTGTTAAGACACTCCGCTTCCCCCTAATTTCTCACCAATTCTGGAGGCATTGCGTGTTGAGTGGCGGAATTTAAAATTATATTACTTAAAGAATAACCTTGTTTGGACTCTTGGTTTCATACCATAGTCATTATTAAATATTTCGTTGTTTCAGATACAAAAAAGCGATTTCAAAATTAAAGAGTTTCGTTGAAGATCCCATATTATCTGGTCCTGAGAATGCAGTTTGGTGGACAGAGTATGTTCTTCGTCATGGTGGTGCTAAGCACTTACGGGCTCGAGCAGTTGGTGCTAGTTTCTTTAAATATAGTTTGTTAGATATTATTAGCATTCTGTTAGGGGCGTCTATAATATTGCTAGTTGCATCTTATTATATTCTACGATATGTTATTAAACGTATTCGACTTCGTATAATGCAAATATTTGACAAATCAGGAAAATATAAAGCCTTATAAGTTTTAAACTTAAAAAATGAAAAATACTTACAAGTTGTTGTTTATTTTTTATAATCTGTATGTAAAATGTTATATTGCATTTTCAAAATAACATAAATAAAATATAATTTTTAATTTTTAAATATAAACCTTTATTTTATTTATTTTAATTTCTTAATAGAATTTATCAAAATATTACTGAAACTAGAAATAATTTTAATTTGTATAAATATTTACAGTTCTCCTCAAATTTTTATTTTTAACCAAATAATACGTCTTTTTTAAAACCTATACAGAGTGTTTTTGTCATCACCACTTTAAATGAAAGCATAATTTTATCTACTATATAAAAGCCTAATACAATTAAAATTAAAGAGATTTTGCTAAAAATAAAAAAATGCTATTTATAAAATTTTTGTTGAAAAATAAAACGCCTTTTGTTAAGAAAAAGTGACGTACACAGACACTAATCTATCAATATTTTATTTCTTCGAGTGGAGATTGAACCCACCACCGTCGCGTTACAGTTACACCCCTGTGCCAGGACAGCCTCTATTTGTTTTAGGTATGGGTTTGAAACATTTTATGGCTTCCACCCGATATATGTATATAGTCTCTATACAGGGTGGAAGTCTCAGCACCACTTTAAATGAAATAACAGTTTTAACTACTCAATAAAAGCTTAATATAGTTATTTTTTTCCAAAAATGGAAATGTGTTTTTTTCTAACAAAATAATAAAATTATATAAAACGCCATTTGTCAAAAACGACGCACGTACACATAAACCTATCAAAGGGAAACTGCCGCATACCCCTTTTTCCGAAATCAAGTCGTAGGAATTGGCGGCAAAGTTCAAAGTTGTTTAACCTTTAGTAGTATTTTTGTAGTAGTATGTGCTTGCGTTATTGGTATCTATGCGTAACTGAGTCACACGAAATACAGGTATGGATAAACATCGTAAAATGAAAAAAAAATCCTACGTTTAAACTGTTGAGGTATCTTGATTAATTTCCTTAGGTATGTTTAAAATATTTTACCCTATATGTTGTTTCCGTAAAAGGAGCGCTGACACTTTCATCCTATATATCTAATGTTTCGTGACAATTAACTTGAGCGATCAATGACATACTTATTAAAATTTTTTTTGCGATCGGTGTTTTTGTAGCTACATCTAAATTATAAGCTCCTTTTATTATTAACAACATTAAGTATAGACTTATTTCATTGAAACTATCAATTCAATGAAATAAGTCTATAATTAATGTTGCTGTTGTACTCAATCTTTTATAATATAACAACGTATATAAGAAGTTTTATTATCATATAACCTCTCTGTCAATAAAAATCGAGTCGTAATAGAATCGCAGATGTACATGCAAAAGAGATTTTGTATAATTTTTAAACGAAATTTATGTTTCTTAACGTTCAATAAATGTCAAAAACATATGATATGTCAAATTTTTGACATTTAAAATACAAATGCCATCAGCGATCTTCTTAGTACTTGGTTTTTGTTTTGAATAACATATTATCAATATGTCTATTGTAAGGACATGTCCGGGCTTGTATTGTGGTAGAACAGAGTTAGAGGATAGCTCCTGGAGTGAATGCGGTGCCTGTCCCCGCGGCTTCCGTACAAATGATACTAGTTATTGTGTTGAATGTTCTGATGAACCCACTTTATATGATTGGCAGTACCTTGGATTTATGGTACTCTTGCCACTAGTATTACATTGGTTCTTTATCGACATGCATATAACGTTTGGACATCGGTAAAAGCTCCTTTCATTATATTCTACTATTATAATAAAATAAATGAAATTAAATGAAAACGATATTTATCTACAGTTAAATGAGGAAAAGAAGCGAAAATATAATACAAATAATAAATTTTATTTCATTTCAGTAGAGGTTTAGTAGCTACGCAACATATATCAGCATTTATTGAAGTGGCAACAGGTACATTAGCAGCATTATTAGTGCTGCCTCCAACAGGCTCGATTGCATTACATATATGTACTCCTAAGGCCTTGTCCGATTGGTACACTTTGCTGCATAATCCACAACCAGATTATAAAGAAACTTTACATTGTACTCAAGAAGCTGTTTATCCATTGTAAGTTTTTTTCCACCCTTATAAGTACAAGCGGCACAAGGTGTGACTGTAAAACCGACTGGTTGTGGGTTCGATCCCCACTCAAGGAGGCATGAAATATTTACTTAAATTTATATTTCCATTTCTTCGCTCTGGTGGCAAGGTTAAGCGCGGCGTTGAGTTCAGCCACTTATATGCAATGCCTCAAGAATTCAGCAGAAAGTGGGGAACAGAGTATCTTAACATTAGTTTCCCTCTGCCTACCCTGCTGCGAGCGGGATACAGCATGAAACTGATTAGATTTTTATATAAGTACAAACAATGCCCTTTTTAAAACTGTCAGAACTTAAATTCCTCATTTTAATATCCTAAGATTTATTTTTTGTTACAGCTACAAAAATCAATTTCTGTAAATCTCGCATAAAATGTGTAATCTAATTTTTTATAGATTTTTTTCAAATTGTATTTTTCACTTAAAAGAAACTAAAGATGACTTCAGAAAAAAAGTGTTATTTTATTATCTTGAGGTTTTATATTTTGCTTTTTCAGATACACAATAGTACTTTTAATATATGCATTTAGTTTAGTGATGACAGTGACTTTAAGACCGTTTCTATTAGCGTGGCATAAGGTAAATGTTGGCAGGAAAGCTATATATTGTGCTCTATACTTTTATCCAATACTTGTTTTGACACACACTGTTGCTGCTGGATTAATATGTAAGCATTTTGTTGATATTTTTATATTGTCACTTATAATAGATAACTTTGTCAAGTTCACATTTTTTATAGAATATGATTGAAATATGCCCCATGCTAACATGGTAAATTTTGGATTGTAAAAAAGTCTCTTTTCTTCCATATAGATATAGCCTTTTAGAGATATAGTGGGATAAGGACTGAATGCATACTCAGTGGTTGTGGATTTAATTCTCATTCAAAAGCTTATACCATTTTCATTTCCTGTTCTGATAGGCAAAGTGTGGTGTGGATTTCTGCCACTCAAAAAGTAAATGTATCAATATATCAAACTCAAAACAAAAAAGGGATTTTTTTTTTTTAAGTATAACATTTATATATTACAAAAATTAAATAAAAATTCTTTTTTATTTGCAGACTGTGCATTTCCATACATAATAATAATTATATCTATGATGACATCAGCATCACATTTCTCTACAATAACTTACCAAACTGTAGAGAACTTGGTATCTACATCAATTAAAGATGTGAGAAACCTTATAATCGTCTTAGGACATTGGTTAGTGCACGCATATGGAATTATTTCTTTGACAGGGTTTAAAGATTTATGGTATCTAACCTTAGTGCCGGCTCCTGCATTATTTTACATACTAACAGCCCAATTTACTGATCCAATGAAAATACATAATGAATGACTATCTAGAGTGTCTCCTGAGAAGATGATCTTGATATGACATTACGCAGCTATACGCCAAGCCGCAATTGAGGATATGGAGCTAGAGAATCTTGAAAAATGTTACAAAAGATATTGACTTGCCTAGAGGTTTGGCGTTCCAATGTGATAGGAGGTCATTGGAATTTGATGGTTAATTTAATGTGTACTTGTTGTCGCAACTGCATTTACGTAGATTTTTATGATATAAAACGTTGGAAATTTGAGAAATTGTCATTTAGTGATTCTCCAAGGTAACTGTGGCAAATTTTCAATTTTCTATGCTGCATAGTTTCAGCTGTTTGTTGTCTGTTTGTCATTAAATACCATAAGAATTGAATATATGTTCATAAAGAAAGTATGGAAAATAATGGTATGAAAAATGAGAAAATGGTCTTAACATTAAAAAGGCGTGGACTTGTCTCAAATAAAAGAAAGTGTTATGGATTAAATATAATATTAAAACTGAGACAATCACTCAAATTGTTATTGTACATTGTCCGAGATAACAAAATATAATTATGATTGAAGAGTTATATAATTTATGTGCACTAAGTGTTACATATAGAATTAGAAAATAAATCAGCTTCACGCTGTATCCCGCACACAGCAGGGTAGACAGAGGGAATCAGTGTTAAAACACTCCGTTCCCCACTTTCTGCCGAATTCTGGAGGTGTTGCGTGTTGAGTGGCAGAACTCAACGCCACTCTTAACCTCGACACCAGAGCGAAGAAAT
>DWAN01002050.1:0-16069 GCA_018230445.1 Heliconius hewitsoni
ATTCTAAGACAAAGAGTGTCTTACAGAACAACTTAAGCATTTTTCTAACGATAAAAGCAAATCCACCTTCAGATCATATACTTCCCAAATATACTTCTTAATTAGTACATACCACAGTATTAACAATATCTCTCATGTATTTTATTGATTTTGCAGGTATATTGCTTCTTACTGGTACATTTTCTTCGCCGGACTTGTAAACTACTCGTCGTGAACGTATTGGTCTTCCGTGTTGCCTTCTATTCAGAAAAAGACAAAGTAATAAAAAATATGTACTATTTTTATGTATACTATATACTCACTGTATCACGCATTTAACAGGTTAGACAGACAGACAAACAGAGAAACGCTTACACTGGTTTCCTCTGCCATCTGCTGTTCTGCCATCAGGCAATGTCTAGACACTGCCGTTATAACGGACTCAATAGTCCGTTATGGCGCAGAGGCCTATAAATGTGTCTTGTGTATCTTTCTAGTTATTGAGTAATAATACATTATAACCTCAATATAACGACACTGAAGAGATTACACATTTTATGGCGTTTCCCAGATTGTTTGTTAAAATAGAGTGAAAATAATACTTATTATTATTATCAATCAAGTACGAACTGTACACTTAACTTTAATATTAAATTAATTATTTTTATACATAGACATGTCCAGTTTGTAAAATCTTTTATTCTTTAATAAAACAGAAACATCATTTTTTACTATTTTCGACACACATAATGTAGATAAGGCCAGTCGTGGCGCAGCGGCACGATATGTGACTGTAAAATTAAATATTTTTCATATTTTTATTTCTTGGCTCTGGTATCGACGCAAAAGCGCGACATTGAGTTACGCTACTCAACACGCAATGCCTCCAGAAAACTGGTCAGCTCCAGGTCCTCTGCCAACTCTGCTACGTGTTGGACACAGCGTGAAGCTGATGTTTATTTATTTATTTATTTTTTTATTTAGGTCACAAACAAGACATATATTTTTACATTAAAATAACACAAAAATTCACAATTTTAAACTAAATGATGCCCTAATTAAAAGCAACACTGCATTCTAAAAGGACAACATCATTAAGAATTTAATACACAGTTTAGGTTAATACACATTGTTAAAGTTGATGTTGTATAATGTAGAGCTAGTTGTTTTGGTTGATAATTAGAGATGCCTGTTATGGTTTGTTTTAAGATTGTAGTATAGATGCTGAAACTCTAAACAGCTAGACCAAAAACAATAGAAAAGTGGTGACGCTTTAGCAAGCTCTTAGTTTTATTCCTCTATCCTGCTTATAGTAGACTATACAAGATAACCTAGTGTCAAAAGACTCCCATCTCCACTTTATGTCCAAATTCGTGACAGTGCACGTTATTTGGCAGAACTCACCTCTCCGTGCTTTATCTCACCGACGAACTAGGGAAATGAAAATAAAATAATTATAATCTTTCCTCCGAGAAGGCATTGAACCTACATCTCGTTTACAGTCAGACTCAGTATCATGTCCTCGATAGCCTCAATTTTTCTTAAGATTTTCGGACTCAAAGGGTAGAACAGAAATATAACTAAGACTAAGACTTCGCTGTCTTTCTGTCCATCTATCACCAGGCTTCTTATGAACCATGATAGACTGTTTAAAGTTTCACAGACGATGTATTTCTATTGCCTCTATAACAACAAATACTAAAAAAATAGAACAAAACCAATATATCGCGCTCCCGTAAAACATTTTTTATAGATAATGGTACAGAATCGTTCGTGCGCGAGTACGACTCGCACTTGGCCGATTTTTTTTTAGCTTTTTAAAGAACAACTTATTAAGAACGCTATTTTGAATTTTTTTTCAAAACTACCTAAGCTCTACACGTTATTTTATTATTTACTTTAGCTTAAGATAAGCGTATAAATTGCGAATTGTTTCTTCAATGTGTGTCATATTTGGTTTAATATATCTTATCCTTATCTTTAAAGATAAAAAATGATGTATCGGAATATTTATTCTTTTTATTTTCAATGAATTCATGACAACATTTGATTTGGAAATTGAAGGTCAAATGTAGATTCTTAAAATATTCCTGTATGAAAGGGGTAAAGAGAGGGAATTTTTAGGTTCACTCTCCTGCCTGTTTTAAAGAAAGAACCTAGTTTTAAGCAGTATTTTTTAAAAACATTAAGTTTTGATTGGTGAATTAAATGCCACGCTTCGTCTCTTAATATACTGAAGAAATGAAAGTATCTTCATATATTATTGTACCATACCCAAGGCGTATACCCAAAGTGAAAATTTAACCCTCAATCTATGGTTTTTTTTATTTTTACCTAACTGCACTCTATGGTTTTTTTTTTTTTAAATACACATTAATCTTTAGTAAAGGAAACTGGCCGTATTTAATTGAAGCAATAAATAAAGTTAAGGTACCAAATAAAGATAAGGTACTATTAAAAAGTAAGTTTTATTTGAAATTAATTATATATGTATCAAATAGTGTGCATCCGTTTCCGCTATCCCAAATTTTTAGAGGAAACTAACCATAAATATTTCCTCAAGTCGTAAAATTTATCAAAAGGAAGTCTAAAATGAAGACATAGTTATCTATTTTATTTAAATACAAAATTATCAAAATTGATAGTTATCAATTTTGATAATTTTGAAAACTATCAATCATTACGTTAAATGAAGTTCTTACTCGCCAAATGAATCCTCAAAAAACAATTCAGTAAACTCCTATACACCTTAAGATTTTTCAATTTAGTATTTTTTTATTCAAATAGTTATTTAAAAAAAACGATTATATTGCCAAAATAATACTTCTTTTTAATGAGCGTATATAGTAGAATGTTGGGATAATTTACCGCTCCTGCCTGTTTTTTTTTTAATTCAATATACATTTCAAATTCAGCAGCCGATCTCTATACTATGACAGTAAATAAATAATTGAACTAAAACATATCAGATTTAAAGATCTCATTTGGTGTAGGATAAACCAATTATTTTTGTAAAGACTGTCCGAATATTACGTACCTTGAACGTTTGGTATTTTTTCTTCTCCTAGTTAGTGTTGAGAATCCATGAGCTGATGGCGCCCTTCCATCAATCTCGTTATAAATACTTTCATCTGTTTGAATAATTTCATAAATATTTGAAGATAGTACAGAACCTACTAAAGGCTGAGTGGAAGCATCGGAAATATTCCTTTTATCAGAGCTCTTAGGACTTTCCGTCTCAACATCTATAGTCATTACAAGACCACCGTCTGTATGTTCATCTTCACTTGAGTATTGAGTGTAACCAGCCTGTATTTTAGTATTAGGACAATTTATCAAATTTTCATTAGTTACAGTAGAAAGAAACGCAATCTCCCTCCCTTCAACGTAAGTTTGTGAAATTCTGTACTGTTTCTTGATCTCTTCATTTGTGTAAACCTCAGTGTCGCCGATCCTAGGTATTTCTATTGAAGATCTACCAGAACCATTGCCAATCGCTTCGGAATAACTTAAAGATCTTTCCAATGCTCGACTTCTGCTACCTCTTCTTTCATCCTCAATATTTACGTTCATGTTCCTTTGTTTAGAAATGAGTACTGATTTTATTGTCGGACCTACACACTTATAAAACTAATGCCCGGATTATATATCAGAATCAAAAGCTTTACCGGCACTTAAGCATTATCAACATTATTATTAATAATTATTTGATCACGTACATTGTTTTTTTCGTGAAACTCGTCATTTTAAGAATAATATAACAAATAATTATTGAAGTTTTGTAAAATGATCAACTAGTTTCACAAATTCCATATGTATATTTTGTAAACGTTAAACTTCAACTAACTCGTGCTATCTCTTGTCAAGATAGCGGTTTTATGTTAACTGATAAAAATATTTGTTGATAGATGCCGTTCAATCAGTATCCGTGGCCTAGTAGAGGTGTTGTATAAATACTCATTCATATTTACTTACTTTGAAATGTTTAACTCATGTTATTTTATAATGTTTGTTTATTTTTACTTAATATTGTTTTTGTATTCAATTTGATATAGAATATTGGCTAGTCGAATTAAAATGGAAAGAATTCAAGGCAATTCCATTTTACCTCGAGCAGTATTATAGGCATAATTTTTTTAGGATTATAACTAACAGGCACTGAGATTTTTAGCTTTCAAAAAAGTATCTGATTCTGAATTCTGAATTCAAGAAATAAAAAAACGAAAATTAAATATTAAAACATTTTATTTTACATAAAGCAATACATTAATCAATATTTTTTTATCTTATACAAGAACAATAACATCACTTTAAACTTTTTAAAGCTTTCTTCCATTCAATTTCTTCTCTCTCTTCTTCTGAACGACGATGTCCTGCCGATTTGAAATCTTGATACCTTATCGCTGAAGCTGCCGGGTGTGCCGGGGGTATTATCCACATTTTGTTGTTTAGTACTTGATTTACTAAAAAAAATCTTTGAATGTCATTTATATATTCATTTATTACTTTGAACTTATACTATAAGGGCACAAGTGTGCTACTGTAAATGCTACAGTTTGTGGGTTCGTTTTCTACTCGAGAAAAAGGAATAAATAAAATGAAAATAACACTAGTGTGACATATTTTTTGTCCCACATATTAAAGAATAGGAATAAATACCACAGTGTTAATATAATTCGTTTTCTACGAAAATTTGAGACGTAGATGTGGACTTCAACGTCGCATATTTTACCCAAGAATTAAACCCAAGCTTTTCATAATCATGAAAAAACGGACAAGCGCGAGTCAGGCTCGCCTACCGAGGGTTCCTACAAAAATGGGAGATCTCGAGCTTTATCTGAAATTCAAGCTTAGCTTGGCCTTTCATCTGATACCTCACTTGAACTTTAATACCGAATTGTGCCCCCTTCTTAAGGCTATTAGTTTTTAATTATAGTTAAGTTTTCATGAACTAGCACTACCTGTAGATCCTAGCTGCCAAATTTCATAATCTTAGGTCTACCAGAAATACAGTATTAATTTTGATTCTCTTTATGGTGTAATAATATAAAAATCCATAGAAATATATTTTTTTTCAGGGAATCATGGAGCCGTCGATCTGAGTATATAATTTGACCTTCAACTCGATATTTCTAAGTATTCCTGATATAAAGCCTCTTGACAGACAGACAGACAGACAGACATACAGATGGACAACAAAGTAATCTTATAAGGGTTCCTTTTTTACTTAAAAGGTACGGAAGCCTAAAAATGACTAGTACCTTTTCATAAACTATTATTTTTTTATTTGACACCTAAGCTGTCCAATAAAAAATAAAAGAAGCGCAGTTCGAACCCACTAGTTAAAATTGATTATTTTTTACCTGTAGAGTTCACAAGCGCTCAACGAAGGTGTATGAACAGGTTCTATTGTATTCAATTTTGAGTGGTCGATCACGTATTTTTGTTTATGGGTGTTGTATCTAGAAATGAAGTACATAATTTAAATAAATTATAAATAACCAAATATAACAAAATCTGCTTCACCCTTTTTTCCCATAGCAGGATATACATGGTACAAAAAGTGATACAATGTTGTAGGGTAGTAAAAAATTTTAAAAACGTATTGAAACGTCGCAAAATAATGTTATTTCATACTTAACGACCGCAGGAAATCTGTAGCCCCATACTATTTCTCTGGGCAGGTATGATGTTTGACTCTGCGTAAAAGTTCCCATTGATGCGGACGCTCCCTTCAAACTTATTGTTATTTCGAAACTAAAAAGTAATATTTATTATATAAATAAGCGTCGAACTCACGTCCGTCTCGTTTACATCCAGACATTGTGTGGTTGTGCCACGACCGCCGGGACTTTTGAGTCAATTAAACTGTAGCTATATTTCTAATTTTAAAAGAAATGTGTTCCGATTTATTTTTTCTAATTAAAATATAACGTTAATTTTACTTCGAGCTTGACTTTTTTAGCTTTTCACTGTATATCGACGGTCACTGTGTGAAGCATCCAAAAGCGAAAACTCGCAAAATTTTTATCGCTCTTTTTAACTACTAGGAAGATTAGTTTTAGTGTTTTTTTTTTAAATAAAAAGAAAATTGTTATTTATGCGTTTTATAAACGTGTATGTTTATAAAACTACCCTTGTTAGTGGTTCCAAACAGAATTAAACGATACTTCGATTTCCCTTTCGAGCTCGCAAAACCAAAGCCTGAGCACATAAAAGCGTAAAGATACTTAGAAAAAAGAAATTTTCTTACCTACATTCCGCTATACTTTTGGAGGTTAAAGTATATAAGGGGCTAGCTTCATCTATTTCGTGAACTAACGTGACCGGCCATAGTAGGAACTGTCGTTGCTGTAGTGGCAGAGACTGTGCGTAGTAACGTATTACTTCGCCTTCTTTTGTTCTGAAAAATAATAATATTTTTGCATAATCCCGAGATTTCCATCGTGCTGCAGCTGTACAGCGTTTGACTGTTAAAACATCTGGGTTCGATTCCTACTCGGAGTAGTGAATTATTTTCATTTCGATGATATTTAATTCCGCCATTTAACATACATACCCTGAAACGAAGGGAAGCTTAAAAACACAACGTAGACAGAAACATTAATATATACATATTTATCGATATTTTTTTTGAGGCCAGTCGTGGCCGACTTTTTGTGGTCGACTGTTTGTGGGTTCGATCCCAACTCGGGGAAATAAAATGTTTATTTACATTTATATTTTCATTTCTTCGCTCTGGTGTTGTGGCATAGTGCGGCGTTGATTTCTGCCACTCAACACGCAACGCCTCTAGAAATCAGCGAAAAGTGGGGCCTACTCTACTGTGTGCGGGATACGACGTGAAGCTGATTTTTTTTTCTAAAAACTAGGTAAACAACGGAGCACACATTTAAACTGACATTACGTCAGTAATCGACATCACAATTATCCAATGACTACCCGTCAGTACTAGTGACCGTCATTCATCTAGCTTGATTAAAGTTCTGAATGCCAAGGCTACTCCAATTTGAGGAATTACATAGTGGAGACGAATAATTTAAGAGTTACAACAGCATATTAATGAAACGTGTGATTCTTACACGTGATTGTTTCACATTTGGTTTCAAATGTTTTTTTTTTACTGCTTTCGATTCATAGGACACGTTGCGGTGTTGGATTAAGACATCAGAATTAAATGTTTTATTTTATTATTATTTTTTCTATTAATTACCCAATGAAAGAGATACTTGTGAAAGGACATATGTTCTTTCTCTTTTAGAAAAATAACAAAATAGAATTCCATGCTGTACATTGTCTGTTGAAAAAAAAAATACTTGAAAAAATTGTTATAGTTTTTTAACTATACTTTTAACATTTATCAAGTGTTATTCCACACTTAGCAAAGCAAAATACTATTTTCAAAAAGTATCAATATTTTGTTTTGTGTCATAATATATTTTTTTTACAAAATAAAAAAAAACACATTTTCCTTTTACATTTACATTTATTTTATAGAGTCACGCGTGCACGGGACACGTCGTTGAATTTTCGAGACATTACGAGTTGCGGGGCGCAACTCCACATTGTGCTTTGTCTACTAACGAATAAGTAAATGTCATTTGAATTATGAAAGATATTGCTTGTAATTTTTATTAAATTTGTCAAGTTAAGGCAATCCGTTCCCCACTTTGTCGAGTGTAACCTAGTTAAAATTATAGACCAGCGACCCGATTATTGATGTATTTAGCAAATTATATAAGACCGTTACATAAATTGTAGCCTATGTGTTATTCTGGTATTTAAGTTATATTACTACAAAAATTCAATCGTTTTCTCGAACCGTTTTCAATTCGTGAACAAACACCCATCCCCAAAAACTTTCACATTTATAATATTGGTGGGATTATTGTTATTTTTATCAATAAAATATAGCTTCACGCTGTATCCCGCGTACAGCAGGATAGGCAAAGGGAACCTAGTGTTAAGACACTCTAAGACACTGCCGAATTCTGGAGGAATTGCGTGTTGAGTGGCAGAACTCAACGCCGCGTTTTGCCTCGACACCAGAACGATGAAATGGAAATATAAATATAAGTAAATATTGCATCTCCTCGAATGGGGATCGAACCCACAACCAGTCGATTTACAGTCACACTTTGTGCCCCTGCGCCACGACTGGCCTCTATTTATTTTTATAGATATGAAATATTTTTTATTTTATTTTTTAATGTTATTTTATTTTTAAGTGTATGTAGAAGGTTAAAAATTAGTCATAAACAATAAGAAACATATAATAAATCTATTTACCTGTGAGTATTGATAAAATGTGCTGTGAACTCAGAGCTGATGATATGGTCGTAATTGAGATCCCACGCTCTGATCATTAAGCAGAGCTTCCCATCTCTCATGCAAATCTAAAATAAAATAAAAAAATGCATTAAAACATAAAAAAAATGTTCGTTGTTTTATCAATTTTGATTCTGCAATGTAATGTCGCTTTACGGAGTTTGGCTAAAATATAAGATTCTTAATAATTTGACAATTTTTTTCTTAATTCAATGATAGTTTTTTTTTATTATGAAATTGAACTATGATGCGCTGGTTTTCGGTTATCTTAGAGAAATGATTAAATAAATACATTAAATGATTTTCTTTTACTCATATTAGTAAGACTAAGCACAACTTTTAGTTCGCCATAAAAAAAACTTTACGTCCTAAATTTGGACGGAAGAATCATTTGTTATAATATATTTTCCTGCCCGTTCTGTTATATTCACGAAACTTAACACCGCGCTAATGCCTCGGAAGAGATGTTATCTCTCTAATTAAAATAATAGTCATCAATTTAATACTTACGACAGCCTTCTTACTAAATCCAACGCCATCTCTAGATAACTTCTCCGGTCGAGTTAACTTCGCGTACACTATACATGTCAGTACTCCAGATAAACCAGTGCCTAGGATTAACTGTAAACATATTTTTAACTACTGACATGACTGAATTATTTTACAGATTTTTTATTGATAAAATATGAATGTGTTTGAGTAGTAAAGAAGTAGAAAACTTCTTTTCAATGGTCAGAAAGATTAAGATCATAACATATACTTTTATTATCCAAGAGAAATAAGCATTAAGATTTATTGTAAATATTGTTTTAAGATCTCATTTGCTGTTTCGTCTAATTTTCTGGACGTGATGAGTGGTGGAACTTAACTCCGCGCTGTCTTTTCACTAGAATAAGGAAATGAAAACAGCTTATTTCTCTAAGTGAAAAATAAACCCACAACAGTCGCGTTAACATTCTGATGCCGTAGCGCTGCATCACGATTCCCTCATTCACATAGTTTAGTGCATTTAAAAACGCTCATGTAGATTTTATTTCATAAAAAATTAAACAAGAGCAATAATTTGATTTCATCTGCTAGCTCGGACACTTATAGTTTATTTGTAAGCAAATACATTTCTTAGTGCGTTGCTAAATTTTTCTTAAAGGAACTTATTTATAAGTAAATATTTGTATATTAGATAAATGAGAAAATTAGAACTAATTTTATTATTTTATTTTGGGCTAATACACTAAAAAATAAGGATTTAACTAGCTTAACTTAATAATAGTTGAACGATACATTTTAGTTTTACATGATTCTCCTTACACTGGAATATCACATATGAGTCTACTATACTAAATTATATTTTAATTTAATACATTACAAATACATATTTAGTTTATCTAATCAATTATTTATATCTATATTAAGTGATTTAAAGTGCCTGACACAATTAGAATGGGCGTTACTGTGTGTCAACTGTTAGGGGCGCTAGTGTAGCGTAATGTCTTCAGATCGTCTAATGTTAATCATTATAATATCATAATATCACGATATTGTGATTGCTCATATAACAATATTAGGCCGTCAAGACGCAGGAGCACAGGGGTGTGACTGCAACACGACGGTTGTGGGTTCGATCCCCAATCGAGGAAATGAATTGGTATTTCTAAATATTTTCATTTCTTCGCTCTGGCACCAAGGCAAATAGCCTGGCGTTTTCGGCTTTCAACACATAATGCCCCAAAAAATTCGGCGGAAAGTGGGGAAAGGAGTGCCTTAGCACTTGGTTCTCTTTGTCTACCCTGCTGTTTGCGGGATACAGCGTGAAGCGTGATATCACTGTATTGTGTATAATAACCACATATATCACATTAAACCTCAAATTTAACATCAAATTTTTCAGTCCCACGGTTTTTTTTGTAAAATTTGAGAATATTTTGTCATAGTATACGAGCCAATAAAATTATGTGTATTAAAAGATTTTGTCTCCTGTGACATATATGTATTTTGTGCGCATTCCCGCTCATCCCTAATAGCTGTCCCTACTCCCTAATAGCTCGCGGAGGCGAAGCGCATCCGACGTTAGGAACCGCCACCCAACATGCTGTAGCTTGACGCTGTATCCGCACCTAATATGAAGACACTCTATTCATATTAAGACACTTCCGGTCTCCATTTTCTGTCTAATACTTAGGCACTGCATATTGAGTGGCGGAACTTAGTGCAGAGAGCAAAAAAAAAATTAAAACAATAAATATTTGATTTCCCCGAGTAGAAATCGAACTCACAACCGTGGCGTTTACACTCGCACGTTGTGACTCCGCACGACGACGGCTTTTAGTATTAGAGTTGTTTATTTACATAAAAAATGTTTTACCTGCATTATAAACAGAAATATAGATTCTGGACACTCTTCATCTATCGCACGATCTCCGAAACCAATAGTTGTCTGAAATTAAATTTAAAATTGTACTGATTATTTATTAAAATTTTTGAAAAAAAGAAAATTCTAAAAACCTTGTGTGGATAATGACAATAGAAATAAATTGATAGATAGTTAGTGTTGAATTCACAAGATATTTTCACAAATATGTCGGGCAATCGGGCGAAAAAAAAATAGAATACTTAAAGCGGAGTGAATTGATACTAGTTACTTTCTGCCTTTCTATTTATATGTAAGCAAGATAGAGAGAGCTTAATATTAAAAAGCCTCGTTCTTCATTGGCAACAAAACACAATTCACAATTTCCACAATGGCACCTCACACTTCAGATGTAAATATCAATGGCACCAAACATACCATATACATAGGTCATTGTATCTGCGTACATGCAAACTAGGGAATGATCTTCCTCCTGAGGTGTTTCCTGAGCACTATAATTTGGAGGATTTAACTGAGCAGGTAACGAACCCACAACCATCGTTTCACACAGTCAGACACTATCCTACTACGCCTTGATGACATTAATATACATTCTATTGAAAAATGCAGATCACGTGTACCGTATAAAGGAGTCCATCTAAAAGGCAATTTGCGTTGTGCTTAATACCATAAGAGCGGATAGAACTCAATTACTCAATATGATGGATCACTTCACAGCTACTAATGGTTGTCACACCTTTTATTCTCCATAGTACGTAAAGGGATCCTAGTGTTAAGACATTCATATCAAGTACCACCCAATTTTCGAGATATTGGGTATTGTGGAGTGGAATCCACCACTGCATTCGCGCTTACTGTCTCAATTGTTGTTGCACTGTATTATAAATGTGTACTAGGTGAGTGAAACGACAGACCATATCAAAACTCGTTTAGACAATGAAATTTAAACTACTACGTTCACCACATTGAAATGTTCATCTCATAGAAAAACATTGCTCTACCTATTCTGCTATATTCGGGATACACTGTGAGCTGAGAATAGTCTATAAAGATAAAAAAGATAAAAAGAGCCAGTAGATATTAGCAAATATTTAAATCAATTATTTCAAATCAACGTATTCTTCCAAAAATAGGCAGATCTACTTAAGCGGAGCTGCGTGCAGATGAAAGAAAAAAAACCTAAATGATCAATTGGAAGCATCAGCCCAAACACAATAGATAATGATTGCGGTTCTTTGATCTCTAAATCAGCTGAATTATAAGGAACTGTGCAGTTGACTGTATTATTGAATTCGTGATATAGGATAGCCGATCGACTGTCATTGTAGGTTCGATTCCACAGGGGAATCTTTTTTTTATAAAATGATATGTTAAGACCCTTCCGTTTTCCACTTTTCGCTGAATTTTGGAGGCATTACGAATTGAGTGGCGGAACTCAACGCCGTGAATGAAACCCACATCCTGTCGCGTTTGTAATTACCATAACGCGGCGTTTGGTTTCAATACTCTCGAAAATATTGCACTAATGTGTATGAGATGTAAGATCTCGTGATATTATTACAAATCTAGCTTCACCGACATTTAAGAGGCATCTAATGGTAAGGTATATCGTTCTTCATGAGCGAATACGAATTCGAGACAACGTGTTGGATGTAGGAACTAAATAAATCTCATATAAGAAAATCGACTTTTTTGTAATAAAATAATCGAAGAATATTCACAATAAACTATCTATTAGTTATATCAACAAAGCAGGGACCTTTAGCGTAATAAGGATGAACAACATCACATACAAGAGAACAACATCCTATGATTTGGCGGCATTAAAAATGTTTGGCAATCACCGTATATTACACTACCCACACATAAATCACTTTCAAGAAAACTAAATTACAGTACCTACAACTATGTTTATAGCTATACATACATACAGAAACTATTGGTATGAACTGAAAAATCTTTTTGTGATGGATGTCCTTTGACGAGAAAGACATCGTTTCATTCGTCAATGTAACCTCAGGTACTAAGTGCCTTTCAAAACTTAAAGTTATTATTTCATATTTGAATATGAGGGAGGCGAAAGTATTCTAGTTTGGACAGAGTTACTTTGACATACGAGACAGTTGTGGCGCAGTGGTACAGTTTAAAAATTAAATTTATTTATAATCAGTGAGTTTATTGTTAAACTGTTTGATCCTGATCTAGTGGAATGATTAAATTTCAATTATTTACTAGCTTTGGTCTGGAAGATGAGGTGCGGAATTGAGTTCCGCTACTTAATACGAGTGTCTTAGCAACAGATTTGCTCCAACATTATTTGCAGCAAAAAATGTGGAGTTACCAATTTTCATACTTTTGCATTTTCCGCTGTAATGACCTAACTTGTTCTCACAGAAAACATTGAAAGTTTGCAATCCTTTTTATAAATAGGGATTCAGCACTGAAAAAAGATTGCGCGCATAGCAACCTTAAATTGGGCAAGCTTAAATACCTACGTTACGATAAGTTTTCAATTTAAAAAAAAATACAAAAAAAGGTTAACGTCAACCTATCCTTAACCTTATTACATCCATATCATAATTCAACTATAGTTGAAGACATGTCCATCCTTGCCAACACCAGTGGATCCATGCTTGCATCTATCAAAAGCACACATCTCTATATATAGACAGGATTTTGCACTATTAAATAGATTGGTCCGTTTACATTCGAGTTAACTCTAGCTTGTGCCCTTCGTATTGTTGTCTTGCCACTTTTAAATGTATAATTTTTCACTTGAGGAAGAGTCGCAGTTGGAAAGTGTACAAGCTGTACAGATATTGTTTGTGGGTTCGATTTCAAGGCAAACGACAGTCATAGTTTTTTTTTCAGCCTATGGCCAACCACTGCCACATGAATATCTCTCTCACTACACCAACCATCCCGAAATTCATGAATATATCCCGGGATACACTCATATTAAACTAGATTTTTTTGTTACTCTTTTTTAATTCTTGTGCAGGTGTGTGTATATCATGAAAAATAAAGTATTAAGTTTTGGTGCATTACAGATGTTGGCTAAAATTGTTTCAACAGATAATAAGATAAGGCTATTTTTACTTCGAAGACGCAAAATATTATCTAACTTTAAACAACGGTGTAATCCTCAGAAGCTCTTTCAATGTAAAATATAACTATAATGAAAAGTCATACATAAAATATATACTAAGAACAAACTACTTATCATTTAATGTATTCTCCGTACGTGTGGTCATCACATTTGTGTTGGCTATATATAGATCAGCTTAAAAATATGGAGAAAAACTATAGACTACACGATATGACATTAATAATTTTGATGTATCTCAATAGTTACGAATAAAGGTAAACAAACCTGTGCTTCCACAGAAGCTAAGAAAATAGTGACAAAATCCTTGCCTCCAGTGACGCAGGCGCGTTGAGGTGGTTCTGGTTCGAAGTCGTAATGGGCAAGGGCAGTGATGTACCAGAAGACAGCGAAGACCAGCCAGATAGTGAAGTGTACTACCACTGTACCTATTACTATCCAACGCCAACGAAGATTGATCTTAAAAAGAAAGGTTAAGTGTTGCAAGAAACTGATTAAGCGATTTAATATTTTCATTTTCCCATTCTCTCCGCCGAATTCTAGAAGCAAGGAGTGATGGTACTCAACATCGTGGTTTTCCTCGTTGCCAGAGCGATGGAATTAAAATATTAAATATTTAATTTCTACGATTAGAAAACGAACTCATAACCTGTCGCGTTTACAGACGGACGCTTATGTCCTTGTACCACGACTGGCATTTTATGTTATAAATCTAAACATTCAAGACGATATTTGTATTTGTCAATATCATCCAGATACCTATAAAATATACCAAGTACAATTTACAATAATACAGCAGATTACAAAATGATTTCTTTAATCTCATAAGAATACAAGTTTTCAGAAAACTAAATTAATTATTATATAAAAGACATTTTTCCTTTCCTAAATTCCAAATTTTAGTTTGAAACATGAGAATTATCTTTTATTAATTAAAAAAATATAATACACTTACCAATGTATGAAAAATGTCGTTCAATAAACGAATTTTCTCAAACGGCACATTCGATATAAGAGCAATATTTTCTGCACCATTTTTTGACACTAAGCGTTTGGGATAGTCTGAGAAAGCTTTATACCGGAGTGGGGGTTCTATTCTGGAACGAAATTTTTAATACAATGTACCTATCTATATATGCACAGTTACAACTACAATATAACGTGAGTACCAAATATTAATATTGTTTATATTATTTTGTCGTTCCGTTCGTGACGACTGTAGATTCGATTTCCATTTGGCGGAATAAATTATTTTGGTTACAAAACAATACGCGACATTCAGTTCCGCGACAGGCAATTTAATATTATTTATTTTTATAGTTTTAAAAATGTAACTGAAAAGCATTAAACTGAATAAAATACATGTCTTTGACACATTTATATAAATATTTGTGCAAAGTAAAGATTTCATTTAATTATGTGAACGTCGACGCGGTAGTTATGACATATTTAATATTTGCTTTAATAAAATAACAAAGATAATGTGACTGAACGAAACTAATAATTTGTTCTGTATTTTCGTGAAAAAATATTAGTACTCAATAACCTGTGCAGAGAACGAAGTGATCGATTGCCGCTCTGGTAGACAGAGCGCGGCGTTGTGTTCCGCTGTTCTATATTTTACATTATATTTGAGGAATCGAACTCAATATCATCGTACTATAACACCGTTAGTTAACAATATGTCCATTAACCCTCAACATAGGCACTAACTAAATAGAGCAATATGTATCAGTACCTTTTGTACTAATCTTTGAAAGCCACAGCGAGTGCACGTTTGCAATTATTTACGATGCTATACATATATAGTAGGTAGTCATTTACATTTTTAAAATATATTATTTTAATCGTTTTCCGTAGGAATTTCGACAAATCCTGTCTTCCTTCAATTTCGAACCTACTTACATCCTATATTTCAACTTTCCGTAGCCCGACTTCCATTACACTGAATTCGCAAGAGTGAATTATATACTTGTATTTCTACATATAAATACTTATAAATACTAATAAATAGTGAGAAGGAAAGGATCAAGCGAACAGAAAGAGTTGAACTCGTTCAGATCTAGGGTACGGAGCGAAGTAATTTAAAAAGAAAACTGTTTGTTGGCAAAATATTAACCTATTTTATTTAAAAGCTGTCCGTTCCTCCTAAGCGTAACCAGCTCATTTCTTTTTTACGATGGAAACCGGGTATTTTGGTTCAGTACTTTCGTCTGTTGCTTATCGCATTTCGTTATTAGCATAGCCGTACTTGTAATACTCTACCTCGTGTGAAATCTTTCATGTAG
>DWAN01002051.1:0-16068 GCA_018230445.1 Heliconius hewitsoni
CCATAAAAACATATTAAAGATATTTTTTTTCAATATTTCAAATTTTTTTTTCTGCCAAGTATAGGGTTATTACCAAATTATCATAAGTATTCCGCATAAAGCGGGATAAGCAATGTCTAGGGACACTTCGTTCTCAAGCACTACCAAAATTTCAAGACAGACTTCTTACCAGATTATAAATCGAACCACAACCATCGCCTCTACAGACGATAACCCGATTGAAATACCATTAAGAGTTACCCACACACACACTGGAAGAATGAAGAATTATTAGGTAAATAAAACAGAAACAGAGATATCAACTTTATATTTACAAATGTTCCTGACTAGACGATACTTTACAACAAACAATACAATTACAATACATTACTATTTTATTCCTGACCAAATTGTAAGAGGTTTTACTAACTTATAGCAAATATATACAAAAAATATTTCATTTTAAAATACACGAATCATTTGGTGATATAAAACAACAACTTTGTAATTAACTAAACTTCTAAAAACTAAAATTTTTCAAGTATTTTTTAAGTTTTTATGATTCTTAATAACAAGTTAGTACCTATAAAACTTCACTATTGAAGAAATCGTCGGGCAATTGTTTTTTTAATTTCGAATTATTCTTTTGACTTTTGACTGCTGTTAATTATGATCCAGCCTCACGGTACAAGTAGCCTCTTTAGTCAAGTCAATACAAAAGTTCCTAAACATTTATTAAATCAATTTTATAGGCAAAACTTAAATTTCATAGATTTACTTTACTAACGTTAAACAAAATTATCATTAGTATTAAAAAATTTAAAACTTATATACAATATAAAAATCATTGGAATCTAATAGGAACGGTATTAGTAACACATACAACTACTTACATACAAAAAAATAGCCTCTTGTTAATAATAAGATAATTCAAGAATCTAGTGTGTGTCGCCTCGTCGGTCCTTTGATTACAAAACAAATTAAATAAAAGTAATTTAAAAATTTTCAAGAAAGCAACGATGGGGTAAAGAAGTGCCTTAACACTACCTTCCCTATAAGACTGCGTCTGTGGACATTTTTAAGTAACTTAACAATTCAAAAGTGCTTATAAGTGTTTTTAATTTTGCAATATGTCTGTTTTTAAATTCAACAAGAATTTAAATCGAGTTTTTGCTTACTCAATCATATATGTAGGTACAACACTAATAAAGAAATGAGGTCATCATGTCTTTTAAAATATAAATTTCCTAAACTAAATGGCGATTTGATATAAATATAACTAATATTTTTGGTTCAATTTGACCTTAACTGTAAAACCTACATTATTTAATAGTAACGCCACCTGTAATAGGAAATTCTTATTTTTAGATACTAAATAATATAATTTGATATGTATCGCTCATAACTAAGAGATTGAGAGGACAAAGTGTGCTAACTCGCAAATAGGCAAATATTCAAAATTGATTCAAAATTAATAAATACATTCAGAGATTGAGATCGGTATATACGAGTATATGCTTACTTATTACAAAAATTTTGTTTGAATCACAATCTTGTATTTACACCTCCCCTCCCTTCCCTCTGCCTACCCTGCTATGTGCGGGATACAGTGTGGATTAAGCTCCACGCTGTATCCCGCACAAACAAAACAATAAAATGTAAATTTACATGACAATAGTAATAATCAAACCTTATCATATGTTACATTACTTTGACATTGTCGCGGTTAAATCTCACATATTTCTTGTGTAATATTATGTTATCCGGACTCAGCACGAGCACCGCCCCGTCCCGAGCCGTCCCCCAGCGGGTACTTGCCGCGTCACTGTCGCCCAAAGACAACCGGCAGTATAACAATAAGTGTGATGTAATAATAAGTTTAAGCCGACGAAGCCGCGAGTGGGACGCTACTCGCTAGTAAGGAATATGTTGTAGTGGCTATATAATAGATTGACTCGGAAAAGTAACAAAGGTTATGAATAAGTCCTGAGCAGTTTGATTTCATCACAGTCATAAATATATGTTGTTTCAAGCTAACAAAATAGCCACAACAAGTACAGCACACTTTGGTGTAATTGTAAGTGCCACTCTCTCACTTCGCCGACAACTTCTCTATGAGCTCCTGCAGAGCGAGCGCCTTCGCGAGTCGCCGTCTGAAGTCCTGGAATTATGAAAACAATTTTAATTAGAACCTGCTACATTAAATTATATAAATGACTACTGGTGCCTATGTCTTAAGATAAAATACATAAAAGATCTAATACACTAAGTCAGAGTCAATTCCGCGTTGCTACATTATATTTGGTGGTCGTGGTGGAACAGTGGAACAAGTATATGACTGTACACGCGACGGTTGTATGATCGATTCCCTCTCAGGAGAATGAAATATTTAATATTTTTATTTCCTTACTAAGGTAACAAAGCAAAGCGCGGCGTTGAGTTCCGCTACTCAACACACAATGTCTTAAAATACGGCGATGAGTGAGGAAAAGATAGTCTGAACACTGGGTTCCCATCTTCCCTCTGCTTACCATGCAATGAGCGTAATACAACGTGAAGCTAAAAAAATTTATTTGATTTGATTTCTATGATACGATATTATATAACATTAACACACTCCTCTTGTCTGTCTCTAAAATGGTACTATCTTTACCAAATAGGTAGAGTATACCACGCTTCGCTGGATAAAACGTGAAGCTGCTTACCTGATGCAAGGCATCGCCCAGTAACGGTACCCTCGCTCGGAACATGTCACGGGACATCAGACACAGCGCCTTGCCGTTCATAGGGAAGCGCTCGGGAAGTCCCCCGCGCCGCGACACCCACGCGCCCACCTGCGCGCGACACCACTCGCGGGGATCTACCGGGCAGCACAGATGGTTAAAAGAATGCAGATTATTATTATTTTACAATATGTACTACTCGAAGACACATTCATAATATAAAATTATTTATAAACGTTTTTTCGTCGAGACCAGTTGTAGTGCAGGATCACAAGGTGTGACTGTAAAATCGACTGGTTGTGGGTTCGATCCCCACTCGAGGAGAAAAAATATTTACTTAAATTTATATTTCCATTTCTTTCGCTCTGATATCGAGGCAAAGCGCGGCGTTCAGTTCTGCCACTCAACAATCAATACCTTCAGAATTCGGCAGAAAGTCGGGAACGGAATGTAAATCATTCCGTTCCCGACTCCCTCCTCCCGACACAGAGTTGCCTCTGCCTACCCTGCTACGAGTATGTTTGGAATACAGAGGGTAGCTGATTTATATATTTTATTATTGTTGGTCTTTGACTCAGATATTTCGCTGAATTTAGTTCAGATGTCATCTTTAACATAAAAAATTAAACCGGAAACAGTTCCGACCCCGAAACGATAGCAAGGCCGCGACCGCGACACGAGTGACGCGTGACGCAAGCCACGTGACGCGTGACGCGGAGGAAGTGAGATACATTAAAATTATTATTATTGTTTATTGATTGGTTCTTCAATTAGAATATTAATTTATTACTGTAGAAAGTTGTGAGAAAGATATGTTATATACATATCTTAGCCTCACTCTGTATCTCAAAAATAGCAGGTAACCTGGAAATCGAAAACACTCAGTTCCCATTAAGGCACTTCCGCTTAGCCCTTGCCTCTGAGTTCTGGAGGCAAGGCGTTTTCAATATTGGAACTCAACCTCGCCCCTTGCCGTGTTACCAGAGCGAAGAAAAAATAAAACATTAAATACTAACTTAATTTTGTGTTTACAGTCGCACGCTTTTGCTCCTACGCCACAACAGCCGCAATCGTATATACTGTTTGTTAATAAATATATTTTATTATTATTTTACCAACACGCAATATCTTTCAAATAGACAAAAAATTAGAAAGGGAGTGGCGACACTAGGTCCTTTGCCAACAGCTACCACAGTAATTATAAAGTTAAAAAAATATGAAGCTTACCTAATGGTAAGTCATCCTCCTGTAGCACTCTGAGGTCGATAGCGCCCCACACGCCGTCCGCGGGAGGTACGCGCTCACAGCGGGCCTGTGTCGGCATTTTGCGTGTTTTGAAGTAAAATCTGAAAAAAATATTTGTTAATAAGTAAATATTCAGGCGAAAAATGTTTGTTTGACTTTCAAGTCAATTTCAATTGAACCTGCAGTTTTGATCGTATCTTGTATTTTTACGTTATCAAAAGATAAAGCAATAATATATGACAAAAGTGAAAGACAGTGTTGGTGGTAGTGTTTAGTATATTTAATAAAAAATAATAAAAATATGTATTAAGGCAACTTCACTAATTCGGTGCAACAAAGACGCAACTGTTTCAAGAACACGATAAATATGTAAATGTTTGCAAAAAGACTATTTACAAACTTTGATTGCGTCTGCTGCAATGTTCCGATAAGTGCAAATACGTCACCAAGAGAGCTATATTTCTTAGATGCATGTATGAAGGCAGAAATTGTACCTCGAACATATAATAGTTCTTACTGAAGATATTTACTTACATATAAGGTATAATTAATTCAATTTCATGCAATTGTCTTAAGTAAGCGGCGTTTAATTGTGCAGTTGCGATTAAATATAATAAACCTATTAAAATATTACACCGTTAAACTTTATTATAATTATGAAAATAAATGTAACTTAAACAGCAGTAAATAATTTTAAAACTGTGAAATGTAAGCTTCTTGAAAGTATGTTCCTTCCCTTATACTACATATTTTTTAAAACAAATAACTGAAGAATAATTTTAAATTATAATAAATCATAGTTTTACAAAATACAAAAAATATATAGAGTAGATAAATGTAGCAGGCTTAGAACCCAGCACCTTTTTAAACCTTCTTACATATTCCTAATTTAGGTAATAAAATAACACAAGTTATAATTTAAAAACACATTATTATGTCTATTAACATTTCGCGTCTGTTCCGCGGAGGACGCCCTCTTAACCAAATTGACAATCTATGTTTATCTAAAACCGACAAACATCCTGTTACATTGAACAAAAAAGGAAAGAAACATCGCATAATTACATAATGGGCGCCATTTTAATCCGTCATGAGTACGGACGCGTGGCCCACATCCGGTTTCCGGCGGATTTGAATGCGATCGGTTTCCGCACCGTATTGAATGTTTTGTGTTTACCAATTTTTTTGTACAGCGGATTTCCGACAGCATTGTGCGTGGTGGGTTAAGGACTCTACTACATTTAAACTCACTGCTACAAGCTTACACTCGCGCAAACTGGTTATATCAGTCTAAGTCTTCAAAGAAAGTAATTTGTTAAGAGACTCTATTCCCATTGAGACACTTCCGTTCCCTACTTGCCGCTGAATTCACAACAAATACTATGTTACACACAAGGTCAAAGTCACTTTCAAAAAGTCAGTTTCAAACTTTTAAGAAAGAAATATTTTTTTTATTATTGTTGCTAGCATCTCTGTAGAGAGATTTTTACAAATTTCGGCTAACCAAAGATAATTAGCTAAGAATCAATTATATTAATATCAATTGGCGTGGAAGAATGTTATTTATTCAATATTTTTAACATTTTTAAAGTGTTATTCCACATTTAGGAAAGAAAAATACTTTTTAGAAAACATATAAAAATTTTAACGGATAACGGATTTGAACCCGCGCCTTCTTTTCTGATACATTTTAGACATACAGACAAAATTATATTTATAAAATATGTCGTTAGTTCATAACAAAACAAAGATGAGTAAGCGATCGCTTACCGGAGTGTCCGACACAGTACCGGCGCAGACAGACACCACTACAGATGGCCTTGTCGAGGTCACTAAAGCATTTAATATTGATGTTTTTTTATAGTTAACTCGTTTTCGTTAAAATGTAAAGTAAATAAATTTTAGATCGAGATTGAATTTAAATTTCTTAGGGATGAATAGTGAACTATAACACATTCTTTTGTTTTAGTTGCACGCTGTACCCTGCTGATAGCAAATGGCAGAGGAAATTTTCAACAACGCTATATGCACAGTCGAGACGACGTGCCGTTGCGCCGCGCAACTATAATATAGTTTCATATATATAGTTTCATTTGTTAACCATTAGATGGAGAGATAAATAAATAATAATACTCTAACTAATATCGTATTATCGACGTGTTCCCAGACTGCAGCGTAGAGAGAGTCGGTCGCGCTCGACCACCGCGCCGGGCGACTTCCGGTCGTCTTGTTTCAACTTAACGGCCTATTGTGTGAAACCTCTAAGCAGATGCTAATGAGACGGCTCTGCTAATGCTCGAATTATTATAACAGAACTAACTCTAGAGGCTGCCGGGGTGCAGTGGGCAGTGGGCAGCGGGCAGTGGGCAATAGGCAGTGGGCAGCGACCCCCCACACTATACTGACATAGAAATGAAGTATATTTTTTTTCTTTTATTTAATATGTAAAATGTACCAAACAAAGAAGTAAATCTGGAGTTTTGAAGATTAATTGGCAAAAGACACTGGTTTTTTTGTCATACAATTGAAGCTTATTTTCTTCAAATAATTTTCTAGTATAGTTACAGTATAGAAGATACTATAGGTACACAATGTATGACGCATTCACTTTCACTGCCGGCAGTGACTGACGTGACTGACGTGACTCGCCTCAGTTACTCACTGTAGTTCCTTACGGGAAGTATGTAGGTTACGCCGTTACGCGCTACCATACACACGTCATACATACACAAATCTATACATTTTTTTTAGCTTCACGCTATATCCCGTATACATCGAGTTAGCCAGAAGTATAACTTCACACACAAACCGTCAAATTTTTGAGCAATCGCGTGTTAAGTGGCGGAACTAAATGCCACGCTTTCTCTTGAAACCAGAGAAAATGAAAATAATTTATTCTCCCGAGTGTGAATAGAACACACAACCGTGGCGTCTACAATCAGTACGTTGCGCGCGCAACGCGTCGGACTCATTGCATACATTTAGACATACATGCATAAATATAATTCAAATGACTATCCCAGTAAATAGAAATAAGTGAATTGGTCATGGCGTCTGGGCAAAGTGCAACCTTTAAAATATATTCCAAATAAAATAAGTTTTATTAGTTATTAATGGTTACTCGTACACACCTTCTGAGTCACGAGACAGGTGGTCAGGTGCTCAGTGCTCGTGACACGTGACTCTGGCCTAGGACATTTACTTTTACTTTTAGCACTTTTTATTAGAATGTTTTCTGTGGTGGGCTTTAAGACTATTCTAGGATGAGCACAGACCTCCCCCTATTCCCATGGTTTGCTTGCATGGACTTTAAGACGTAAACGGAAAATTCAGTTTTACCACATCGCAGTGTCCAGCTCTCCTCTTTTACTGCTCCCTTACTTCTACACTGCCTCCATGCCTAGTTTCGACGTTTCTAAGTTTCTAGTAGTTGTGCGTTGCCTGTCGGTCACTCAGTAACGGAAGAGTATTATTTATAGAGAAACACGGATTACAATTCTTGTAATGTCTTAAAATGATGCAAGTAAAAGTGAACGTATGAAATAACATAATGTAATATTAGCTAGTAAAGCGCGGCGTTGAGTTCCGCCAATCTACTCGCAATGCCCCAAGGTTTCAACGAAAGCATCTTAAAGGAAAACGAAGTGTTTTAACGTTAAGCTTCCAGGTTCCCTCTGCCTACTCTACTATAAGCGTGATACAATGTGAAGAACGACTTTATTATATTTCCTAATTATACACAACAAGTCTCAGACTTCTTCCTCCACTGTCAGTAGTAGATTGGTACAAACGCCGGCGGATGACTTTCTATTTTCAATTCTACTTCCAGTTCTACTTCTGACAGAATACTTGCAATTAATTTATATTGTATAATATAAATATAATAATAGTGTCAGCATTTTCGATTACAAACCATTTCTTATTATAATGTTCTATACAATATTTAGTGAAATTAAGTTCACCTTTTCAATGTTTGTATTCACTGTTCAAACACTCCGTTCCCATTCAATCAAACATGGCCATCGAAACCACAACCGTCGCGTTTAGAGTCTTATTGTTGTGTTCTTGCGCCACGACTGGCTTTTAAGCGAAGCGAGTTAGGGTTGATGAGGAGAGAGCGTAACCCCTTAGTATTTTATAAGAAAGCTATAATTTAATGGGTCTGTGACCCATTATGAAATTCAATAAACAAATAAAACGATAACAATTTACAATATGAGTAATACAAGTCATAATAAGTAGTAACTTTTTTAAAAAACATTTCTAATTCAAAGGTATTCGTTTCCGGCGTCGAGTGGGTGGACTGAGACTGCGTATTGTATATCAAAACTCAACGCTGTCTTGAAATATAGCAACGCTAGACAATTATTATTTATATTATTAAAGTCATAAAGAATATGATTTGTTTACTAATACAGATGTGTGAGCGTCTGACTGTAAACGCGACATTTGTGGGCTCGACTTCCACTCGAGGAAACTTTATTTTCGTTTCAGCAATACACAATCTCACCATTAGGTTCCATCTACCTACCCTACTATATGAGGGATACAGCGTGCGAAGCTGCATAGTAAGAATCTGAATAATTATATTAAAAATATATATTTTATTGCAATAATGATTTGTACCTACTTCCCTCCTGCTTGAGTTCATTACACAACGATGCTAACAATACATCGACGTAACTCTTTTAACGCGAGTCGTAACAATAAGGAATTCCCGCCATTGTGTTGAACACAGCCGGAAGTGCGCGAAAGTCGTTAAACGTTTAAAGATGGCGGCTGTGTATGTGTGCTATTGTCATATTTACCGCCAAATCAATTTAGTGTATATTTGATTAAAAATATCAAGATTTTTTTCTGTTTATGTTCTAACGCATAGTACCTATAATTAGCAAAAAGAGTCAGAGTTAGCAAAACGAGTGTGTCAAGACACTTCCTAACTCTACGGTACGTCATGTCTTAACACTACCTAGTGTCTCTTTGCCAACCCTATACGCGGGAAACAGTGAGATACTATAAAAAGTTAGATTTACTTATGTGTGTGTGTGTATGTATTGTTATGGCGGGAAACGAATCAATCCATTACCACTTCCCATACTTGACTTATTGTTTGCGTTTCCGGAAACGTTTAACTAACACTGCACTGCAGTGCACTGCAGAGCTGATATTTATCCTCCTACTTATGATTTTTTATTAATATTTAGACTACTTAAGTTTTTACATATATTTGTAAAATACCTTGTTAATTTTATTACTTACGTAAAAAATTAGATTTTTAATATTGAAAACACTTATAAAAATAAATGAACCAACTTAAATAAAAATATAATATTCAGCTATATTTTCTTATAAATGTCAAAGCCGTTGAATGTTTTATTTTTTTATACACGTAAGTGTATACTTTAAATAAAACAGATATTGATAAATATTTAAATAGGTATTCAAAATAATATTATTTTTAATTAAATGTATGTCTATATTAATAAACGTAAAATAAAGTATAATTTATTTTTTTTTGATCTTCTATTTTAAAAACGAAGCATATTAATAAATGTAGAGTATCAAAATTAATACATTTACATATTAAATAAAATACATTGAACTTACATGTAAAACAGCCAAGAAATCCGAAACGAAACAATGAAGAGCACTTCACTTTACACCAATGCTAAGAAGCATGTACTAATAACATTAAGAAATAGTTATCTATTAATAATAATATTTTATAATTAAAAAGACTTCACTGTATTCAATAGAGACACGTCTTCACGTCGCGGCGTCTAGGAACCGAATGAAGAGTGACGTCGCTACGAAAACATCAATGAATGCAAGACGATTGTTGCTCTATCCACGAAACGCCATAAATAAATATATAAAACACGCTAAATTAGACCTTAAACTTAGATACATAGAGTGACAATATAATCTTCAAATTATTTACATATGAAGCCCAGTGCTTGCAATAATGCTGATAAAAAAGAGCTTTTTATCATTAATATAGAGTTGAATATAAGATGTCAAATTATTTGCGGATTCATTTTAACGCCGGATGCGGGTGCGGTTTATTTCTTTTTCGCATATTTGGAATAACAATGGTTAGAGCGAGAGGGGAGACGGTGTGTGAGAGAGAGGGAACGTGTTTTTGAGAATCGATAATGAATTCACGCATCCTGTCAGCATGTGACTATGAAACTAATCGTTTCCGTATACTTCGTAATGGCGGAAATGACTTAACAGGCTATAAAATGATAAATAATATTAGACTCTACCTACCTTGTAATAAAATCGATTTTTAAGTACACATTAGACGTATCGATTTGGTTGTTGATAATTAAGGGCGCCGGTTTCCGCCGCTGTTTCAGTTTCCCGCCAAATGTGTAATGGCGGACGTCATTTCTAAGTTTTTTTTATTAAATTAATGAGTGTATGTCGTCAGTTTGGAGATAAATTAGGAAAAGCCATAAATATTTCAGTTGACAGTTACAGATGTTTATTTTAATAGTTATATTTAATCTGTAAAAAATTATTTTCATTTTTTAATTACTTCATTTATTATCTGTAGAGATAATAAAAAGTTTTAAATGATTTTGTTTGTGTGTAGATTATTTTTAAAATTATGTGAAGTCGCTTAGCCTCGGCTCAATGCTTATTTAAATGGCTACATGGACTCTACTGGTTCGGCTTTACTGGCTAGCTATGTTAGATATAAGCTGGGTGCAATATTTTGGATTCTGGGTTTATATACATAAATTGTCCAAGCCATCGGAAAACTGACCCGTCAAAAACACGTTAAAGTTTTGGTTAGGTATTAAAATAAAAAGAATATATAAAAAAGATAGCGCAATAACAAAAGATATCAAGGATAGCATTTCTTTAACAGGATAAAATAATTTAAGCTACCTCGAAATTTATTCTAAATGAAATGAATGGAGTTCTTTTCTATACGGGTACATAGTTCCCGTCAATACGCGATGACGGTTGATCCAATAAAATAACTAAAATAGAAGTCTTCTAAGATTTTAATAATCTTATTCTACACTTAGAAAAGCAAAATACTTTTTTTACAAAATATGTATAAAAAAATTACGTAGCGGATTTGAGCCTGCGCTTCTTGTTTACCGTTCAAGCGCTTTAACCACTAAGCTGTAGGTTCTCATTATTTTACTCGATCTTACAATTTTATTTATATTAGGCAAGAGAAGCTGTCGCGGCGTAGTTGCACAAGCTTGTGACTGCAAATTGATTTTTTTTAATATAATCATTTCCTCGTTCTAGTAACGTTTCCTCGTTTTCAATTGAGCTGAGAGGCACGCGACGTTGAATTCCGCCGCTCAGCACGTAATGTCTTGAAAATTGGACGATGTGTGTGCAACGGAGTGTCTTAATACTACGTTCCCTCTACCACTGCTGTGCGGGAAGAAGAAAAAAAAAAGTATTTCACTATAGAAATAAGGACAATATCCATCGCATCCTTTGGCCAACACTTGGCAAAACAAAAAAAAACTCAATACAAATCGGTCACGTTTCCGTCTCCTAATCCCTTTAAAATTTGGTAAAAAAAGAGGAAGTCCTAACAGTAGAGCAATTAGTATAAAATGTAACAATGTGACGTCCGTCGTATTGTGTGTGCGTCTGTATTGGACACGTTCTGGAGATCACATTTTGTTTTCTGGTTCTGCAAACTTTTGTATTTATTTATTCATTTCTTTGTTTCTTTTAGTCTTAAAAATTTTAAGACACAGTGTAAAAGCACAATGCAGGAGAGCTTTTGTCTATTAGTGCTCTCATAATACTTTTCACCCATACAATTACACATTCACGTAAAGCTTTTAAAATACGTCAATATAGAAGAAAATCTAAATTTTGTAGTCTGTCAAATGGATCCGGTCTGTCAAACTTTGACAGACAAAGATCCATTCATAGAAAGGTCATAATTAGTCTTAATTATTGTTTTTATGGATGTTGGTAACATGGGTTCATGTTTTTATTAAATAATGGGAGTAACTAGTGTAAGAAATCGATAATACTGAAGTTTTGTTTTATATTACAAAAAATGGAAAATATTATTTTAATCACTGTAAAAAAAAAATTGATTACAGTAGGTACCAGTTAGGATTATGAACATATAACTTTCCAAGACGAAATATACATGGTGCAGCAGTACACAGCGCCTGACTGTAAGCATTACTGCCTTATGGTTGTGAATTCGATTTCTATTTGGGGGAATTAATTATTTTCATTTCCTCGCTCTGGTAACAAGACAATGCGCGGCGTTGAATTTCACCACTCAACAAGTAATGTTTAGGCTGCTTATACTGCTACATAAGACATACAGCACTAAGCTAAGAAAAAGATTTTAGGCGCGAGGTACTCCCGCGCGTCCCCGCACGGTGACGCTGTCAAGACCAGTCCAAGTCAACAGCAATAAAGTCCATTCGAAAAAAAAAGCTACAAAAAAGAAATTAGGAATAAAAAAATACAATAAATAAAGCAAGTACTTTTCAACGTATACTTATAAAACTGACGTTCGACCCTACAGTTTAGAGGAGCTGATAAAATCGACGCTTAAACAATGTAACAACAAAGGAAGTCATTTAATTTGAATATATTTTCCGAGTTACTTTAATAAGTCAATTTGCATATCTCGGCGCCGAACACCGCTACCCGAGTGAAGACGCACAGAGTACAGACAGACCGTCGCCGATATTAGCTTATTATCATTACTATTTTGTTAGATTCACGGCGTATCCATCATTAAGCAGGAAATGCAGATGAATTGCAGAGCGAGTTATTGAAGCTTTTAAATATTTAACTCCCCGAGTGGGAATTAAACCCACAACCATTTTGCCCCGACAAGCCTACATACGTATAGCGCCTATTTTATAACGTACAAAGGCGTATAAGCGGGAGCGGAACCGGAAGCGGAAGCGGACAGTAAACACGCAGAGATGAATATTTTAGAATTTACAACTTCCTTCGGGTTTTTAGTATTTAACAAACGATAGTTAAACGAACTGACCGTCTACCTTTGAGATTTGTATTTAAATGTACGTCCGTCTTGTGTGCATTATTCCCTTTGGGAATCTTTTTGATGTCATCAAAAGAAAGTTCGATGTCGCACTTTATCTAAAATTTTGTTCTGATTTTTTTAGCTTCAAACACGGAACATAAGATTACGCATCTTTGTAATTGTCAATTATCTAGACATTGAAAATTAAGTGGCGGAAATAAACACCGCGCCTTGTCTTAATAAGAAAATAAAAATAATTTATCCTCCCGAGTGGGAAGCGAACTTCTGCCGTTTTAGATACTTTGCCGCTGCGCCGCGACCGACCGACCGACCAATGTAGGCCGTATAACGTCGGAACGGATAAGTAACGGGTGTGGGTTGGATTCCAATTCAGGGCATTAATTATTTCGATTTCGTTGCCTTGGTAAAACAAAACACGGAAATCAAAGAGCGGCGTGGAACTACGCCATTCAATATACAATACCTTGAAAAATGATGCGTGGCGAACGAAGTGTCTTAACACTGACTGCTGAAAGCGATTCTAAAATAGAATCATAAAATTTTTAATAACTAAACATTTATATGTTTTTAAATATTTTTTACTATCTGTTTACAAACTGAAAAGAAGCACTTCCTCTTGATATTCCGAACACGCCAAATTAACTTAAAAAATATCCAAATGAAATTTAAATTTACACTCCTCGCGTTAACAGATTGTTAGTCCAACCGCTCTAAAATATCTATTATAAACAAAAAATAACACCTTTTACAAATAAAGAAAGATTATATCGATATAAAAAGCAGAGTGCAGACGGTCTCGTGAGGCGCGCGTCGATGCAAAAACTACCGGAAACGGACTCTGGACCATTGTCTTGTGACAATAGTGTCATCTGCTGGTTTTTAAAGTAAAAAGTAGGGTTACCTCAACAACAACCGGTACCGTTTTAGGATCACTTTCCTGTCCTCTCTATCTTTACAGGTAAACGACAGAAATAATCCCTCACAAACTAATATTATATATATTATTTTAGTTTTGTAATATTTGTTCTTTATGTCATATAAAGTGAATGCATATTTACGCCTGCTAACTTATGTTCGTCAATTATTATAAGTTATATTCCCATTGTCCTATAAATAAAAATTTGACAGACTACGGAACCCTCGATATGCACACGGACTCACACTTGACCGGTTTTTATACAAATTAGTGATGGGGCCCGTTTGAAGATAGCGACTTTAATTACTTTTAAGAAAGGATTGCCTTCTCAGCCTTAACTCTAAATTGATGCAAAACGAAGCAAAACAAAAAAAGTATAGTTTTGTAAATGGTCTTTTGCTTTTTTTTTCAAAATTTTTACTGTATTTCTCGACAGCTGCATTCAACCATTCACTCAACATGTAATATCTCGAAAATGAGCGATACTTGGAGGACGGAGTGTCTTAACACTAGGTTCCCCCTGCCTACCCTGCTATTTGCGGTCACAATCACGAATCTATACCTGAAATCAATTATTATCAACAAAAGGAAGTGCATACAACCCCGGGGCAGACGTGGGGCGTCACTCAAACAACTTATTTGTGCGAAGCGTGTACAGTACAATCGAAGAGTCTTGGTCGCACTGAAGATAGGTGAAAATCGCTGCGCATATTTGATTTTACGATTCTTGCTTTTATTTATATTGTTCCCTCACGCGAGTGAACGTGAAGTGCACAAAAGCTCAGAAAGCTTCACTTCAGAGCGACCACGACTCGTCCGCCGTACTATAGGTGCGTGTCACTCAAACAGCTTATTTGCGACCGACATCCGCCGACAAACGCTCTCTCTCATCTCTACTCCACAGAGTATTTGGCACCCGACACCGACGCCGCCCTACCGCGAGAACATTACAGGGATTGGGAACATTTTATCATTATATCTATAAAATATTTATCAATTAAGTTGTTTTTATTTCTTGAAGAAGGCAAGGGTTTGGCATTTTTGTTTGGTTCTGATGTGGAAAGTTGTAAACCGAATTGTTTTAATGAGAAAAGAGTATCTTAATACTAGGTTCCCAGGTTCCCTTTGCCCACTCTGCTACGTGCGGAATACACTGTGAAGCTAAATAAACGTATATCTAAAGATTACCTGCTGAAAACACCAATGTTAGAATAAGAAAAAAGGTAGTTTACACTTGTCCTTTTGGTTTTTTAATATCTTCAATAATTTTATAATAACTTTCAGGAGAACAGATAACTTTCTAAATAAAATCACAAATTTTTATTTTATACTAGAACGACGAGAACTACACTGATCTTCTTAACAATTGAAAGTAAACATTTTATATTAGAATTATATATTTTGAATATAAAGCTACAAATCGTATCGGAAGTAAATAAATATTAAATGTTGGTGACTCCTCTCATTTTTTGCAGCAACAGGCCCCCGCTGCATCACGCCGGCACTCACGCATCTTTGGAAACAAGAACTGGACCAAATTTGTACTACAGATTAAAAACAACTTTATTATTTACGCTTTAAGCTTAATTTAAGTTGATTGTAATTTTTTTCTCTTTAAACCAAATTAAGTACGAATTTGGTTTCAATTAGTGTAAATGACAGTTTTTTGCTAAACGTCTGTCACTCACTTCCTGTTAGTGATTCGTTAAAGGTAGCTTTAGTTTTTTTTTGAACATATGACTTTTTGTCTTAAGTTGTCGTTTAAAGATGATTTAAAGAAGAATATTCATTACCAATAAGCAGCTGCACGACTATATGATAGGTAAAACAAACCTTATGTCAACATTGACACTCTACGCCGCTCTCCGCCGCTCTCCGCTTTCCGCTCGAATTCGAAATATTGCGTGTCTATTGACGGAGCTCAAACTGTATTGTATTGTGTTGCTAGAAGCGGAGAAGTGCCATTTATATGGCACGAGTGGATACGGAACCAACAACCGTATCGTTTACACTCAGCCGTAGCCCTACTGTGACTGTGTATATTATATAATAGTATCATTAAAGCGCGTCTCTCCGTTCATAAGCAGCAGGTGTGTTCTTATCTCATAAAGGTATAAGCATTGATACTTAATTAGAAAACGTATAAAAATTTGAACGTAGCGGGACTCGAACCC
>DWAN01002052.1:0-16068 GCA_018230445.1 Heliconius hewitsoni
GTATAAAAATTTAAACGTAGCGGAACTCGAACCCGCGCCTCCTGGAAACCGACCAGGTTTCCTGGAAACTGGTTTCCTGGAACTGGTTTCCTAACGATTTTTTTTGTATATTTTATTTTAAAATGACTTCTTATCAATCTTCACGCTACTCGTACATTTCACGGGATAGACTTTCGCATATTAAAAAATAACCGTAATAAATGTCAGTCAGTGAACCATACAACAATATTTTATTTACATGAAAATGTTAAAATTATAGATATTTGTTATTTGCATTTCCAAATGGGAACGTGTCTCCACGTGTTTTCCGTTTTCCAAATAGGATTGTGATTACCCTCAATGCGAATGCAAAGTCGATTCGAAATCGAATAAGCAATACAAACGAATTATTACGCCACTTAGTGTTTCTATACTCACCAAATTTATTATTTTGTAAAAATATCGTTTTCTATGCAGAAAAAAAAGAACTAATGTATTGTTGTATAATGTAGATCATTGAATGAAAATAAAGAAAAACCACTATTGTAAGAAATCAGCGACTTTATTTTTTAATCTCATTATATTAATAAATAAAAATTTTCATACAAAAATTACTTCTAGACATCAGAAGAATTTATTGCCTATTTAATTATGCCTTAATTGTATAATACTTGGAACTACGTTAAAAGGTAATGTATAAAAAAATAATCTTAAACGGTTAACTTTAAAAAGTCGGCAACGATCGAAATATTACACAATTGCATTTACAACTACATACACACTAAGATAGTTATGAAAATATATTTAAAATTTTATAATTATAATTATAAAAAAATACGGCAAATTAAAACTAAAATCTAGACACAAATACAGTAAAAATGTACAACTTATCTACAAAAATTCTTAGCAAACACGACATTTTAGAGCACCTTCACTTGTTCGAATAAAACATTTTGATAATAATGAAACGGATGCCCTACAACTTATATCTAAGTACAAAAATATAATTCGAAAAACAAAATTACACCTATATTAAAGCTGACGTGTAATGTCCTGTGATGTGATGTTGAATTAATGATTTGTCATTTTTCTCGCTTATACTAATAAATGTTTTAAAAAAAAAAACACTTTTTCTTGTACAGCTTCACGCTGTAACACGCATATAGCAGGGAAGGTTGAGTGAATCTAGTGTTAATACACTCAGTTCCACACGCACCGACCAATTTTTAAAATATTGCTTTTAATATTGCAAAATTCAACTCGCTTAAAAGATATATGAAAATAAACAGATTAATATTATAGAAGCCAATATATATATATGCATTTTTTTTAGGTGAACAGTATTTTTTTTTCTTTTTCACATGCGTTGTAAAATCTGTGATAGCGAATTGATTGCATTATTTACTACTACATAATTGAAATCTTTAAAAAAAAATACATTTCCACAAGCAACCTATAAAATTCTGTATAATATTTTGTCAAATTGAAGTCTTCTGTGAAGTTTACAAACAAACATGTTTTTATTTTGTTGTATAAGAAATTTAGTACAATGAGATAAAAATAAAAAGATAAAATATTTAATTTATCTAAATATATATATTTTAATTAATGATTATACTAAATTCTTATTTATATTGACAATAAAAACCTGTTTCTTTTCTAAGGGTCCTCATAGGATTAAATAGTGCTATTCACAGATTTAGGCTTATAATTTGTATAAAAAATACTAATTTTGCAGGATTTGAAGTTGTATCTTAAAAGATCACAATTGGGTGTTTACCCAAGCCGATTAAGTTCATATCCCATAATTCTTATTATTGTAGAACAATTTCAACTACTTAATAAATATTACAAAAAATGAAAATTAAGCAAAAAGAAATCCTTTTGTTTGTGTGCAAATTCAAATTCTGCTACATTCGTCATTTTTATATATTATAATTTCTATATATTTTGGTTGTATATTAGAAGTTTTTGTTTTGAGAAAGCACAAAAAGTTTTGAACGTGAAAAGACTTTTGTTTCCTAAAATTTTATAGATGTATGACTATTATTCAAAAAACGCATAAATTGCAAAGATTGATTATAATAAAGTCTGTAATATATATTTAAAATATTAATATCAATCACATACTATTAAAATATATACTATATTGTAATCTTCACAGCAAGCAACTCGCAAAAAAAAAAAAAACACTGTTTAATTAATTTTGTTCTAACAAAAACTGACATTGTATTATGGCATTATGTATGTATGCTTTTTAGATTAAAATTTATATGCAATATCAAAAGTTACATATATGAAAAAATTGCGCGAAAAGGAAGAAAATTGCAAATAACCTGTAACAACCGACAGACTTAACTAGACAGATCTTTAGAAATCATGAAGCTTGACGACATACTGTTTTAACACATAGAATTTATAAAAAAATGTGTTCATATGTACGCAAGTTTACATGAAATAAAAACTTTACATACAATATTTATTATCAGTAATTTCGTGGAGTTTTAAATACAATATAGTGAAGCACCTCCACTTTTTCTACTATCACACTGATATAAAACCATTGTACAAACATGTACATCTAAAACTTTTAAAAATACATATTATTAGTCATTAGATGTATGAACAGAAAGAATTCTCTTTTTTTATATTCTGTTAAGGTAGAAGAAAAACGAAGAGATTTCTAAGAGATTGGCTAATTCTAATAATAAAAAATTTTAATAAGAAGAATTTTTCTTTTTTTTTTTGTTATCATTAAACAACAAATATCTTCACCTACCTCAACACGGAATTACTAACAATATATACTATATACTAACGAAAACTTCAATCAATACAAACACATACATTTATAAATAAATAGAAAAAAATCTTGTTTATCAATTAAATCTAAATATACATACACGAACGGTGTACAAAGTACACTAAAACGTGTAAAAAGCGATCACTTTGTGTAATTTCGTGTAATTCTCTCACACTTCTTTCAATCACTTCGTGAAATTCTCTCAAATAAAATAATATTATCCATTATTTCATTCAGGAAATCCTTCAAAGTTTGAATAATAGTTATAAAATGTAATGAAAATTATAAAAGATTTAGAAAAAAAAAAATAAAAAAACATCAATAACAACAGTTATTGATGTTTTTTTTATTTTTTAGTAACCTCAATCAATTGAGGTCAATTAATTTCGAGTTTTAAATATTAGAAAGTAATGCGTGATTTAGAAAGTAGTGCATGAAGAAATAACTGTAGAATTATTTTAAGTAAATCCTTCAAATCAAATCAGACGTTTTACATGACATAACTCATTCACTGACACGAATTAAACGGCTATTTATATTCCTAATAATAATAATTCGATTTAGAAAAATGTATTTACAGTAAAAAAAAATAGTCAAAAAAAATATTTTGATTAAAATGTTCGATTTTGTTTTGTCATCCACTCATCTCAGGCTTTTTTGTATAATTACGTATTCAATATTTACAAAGTTGTTAAATATAATTATTTAAGTACTTAGAGGTCCTCCTACCGGAATAATAATACTTAGGCAGAAATCATACTTGCTTATAAAACAATATTGTTTAAAAAAAAGTTATATTAAATATAAATAATATAATATATCGGATGTATTTAATAATTTAAAAAAAATAACACAAATATCGAATGGTTCGAAAAGTTTCCTAAAATCTGTTTTGATATATTTTACGTTATAATAAAACTAAATTGTCCAAATTAAGAAATTATTTTCGAAATATTAATATCAGTGCTATTTCTATTTCTTCCATTTCGCTAATATTATTGTTAGCATCGAAGGAGTTGCCATGCGCCAATGGACATAACACAAAACTGTCGATAAAAAATGTTAATATAAAAAAATATATTTTTCTAGAATGATAGTCACCAATAAGTACGTTCCAACCATTCACATAATAAACGTGATTCCTGCGTTTTGGAGTGGCATAGCGACGACGTCCGTCGACTGATTAATCACAACTGAAAAAAAAAAACAAAAGTAATTAAAAAAATATAATGAAAAGGTTTTCTAAGCTATTTATAACACACTTTCAACACTCTAGAAGAAAATTATCAATATTATAAAAAAACTCTTAAAATCAAATGCGCAGCCACGACTTGATCTTTATATTGTATCTGTGCTTGAACTTGGGCCTGTGTCGGAGCTAGTGACGTCATTATGTGTTTTGATAAATTAATATGGACTGGTGCTAAAACATAACATAATAACCACTTTGTCACAAGTGATGATTATTTATTATTTTCATATTAGGTAGAACAATGCATCAAACATTTATACTATATCTGTGCCTGTACTTGAGCCTTTGCCTATACTAGTAACGTCATCACTGTGACCGCCATGTTGGTACTTAATCTAAGAAAATCTAAGAATAAGCTCATCCCAGTTTTAAACACTAACTATTTAAAACTGGGATGAGCTTATTCTTAGATTTAATATGAAATAATCAAATATATATTACCATTCCCCGATCATCCACTCTGTCACGAGTGATGCGCGAGTAAAGCGTCTAGCGTGTGCTCTTGTTGCACCTGCGTCTGTGTCTGCACTTGGGCCTGGGCCTGTGCCAATGACGTCATCACATGCTGTGGTATGTTGATTTGGACTGGGACCGCCATGTTGGAGCTGGTTGGGACCTGTATTAGGAAATTATAGATTAGCAACGTTTTTTCATACAACAAATTTAACTACTTTCATATGCATAATATTATTTTTCTACTAAGGGTAGAACCATAAATTAACCTAACATTATTCAATTTCGTCATGTTTTGTTATAAAATTTCATAGTGACTATATATAGAAAAAAAAAGGTCCACTGCAAAAAAAACTATTCCTCAATATACTAACATGTATTGTAATCTCTGGCATGATAGTGTTGTGCTGCGTGGCGACGGTCTGCGAGCTGCTGGGCGGCTGCTTGTCCGTCACATCACTATTGGCCTCGTCTCGCGCTCGCTTCGTTTCGTGTGAGCGCGTGTGCTTGCGTAGATGGTCTTTGCGGTAGAAACCTGGAAATACCATACTTATAATATACTTGTTTTTAGCTTCACGCTGTATTCCGCAAACGTAAGAGAACACTCTTTATTTTCCGCTCAATTGTTGAGACACGGCGTGGCAGATTTCAACACGTAACCAAACAGGGCATTTAAAAATAATTTATTCCCCAGAGTGGTAAACGAACCCACAACCGTCGCGTTTGCTGTCAGATATCGCCATGCCGCTGCGTCATAACGTTTCCAAATTGGTTTAATTTTAAGTTACCTACATAAGTAAGTAAAGAGTTCAACATCAATAGATTTCATGATTTATTTTAGATTTTTCACTTCTTATCATTTCCTTCCCGTGTGAAAAACTAGCAGCGAAAAGCCTAACCACGATAGAAAAAAAATATGTTAATACCTTTCCCGCACTGTCCACACAGCTCAGTCTTGACACCGGAGTGTATGACGGCGTGCAGGTTGAGGTGCTCGCGCCGCTTGAAGCCCTTCCCGCACGCGCCGCACACGTACGGCCGCTCCGGGTTGTGCCCCAGCTTGTGTCGCTCCAAATGCTCTTTGCGTTTTAAACTGTAATAAATGGTATCATTTTATATTATCGATCATCTTCATGTATTTTTATAGTTTCACTATTATCATTATTTATTATTACCCAGGTCAGGATAGTAACCCAGGATAGTAAATCAATTTAGTGTTAAAACACTCCATTACAGACAAAACATTTCATTCCAAACATTTCCATTACAGACATGTCAATTTTTTTGTAATTTTTAATATACATCCTAGATATGTAAAATATGATGCTTTGATTATTTTTAAATTGTTAAAAAATATTTTTGACTGAGGACTGACTACATAAAAGTCGCTTTAAAAGTATCTCGAGTCTAGATAATTAAAACAACTATTGATTCTGCATTATGATAATAATAAATTCCAATAAACACAAAATCGATATTTGGATAGATACAGAATACATAGAATTTACAAGTATAGGTATTGAATTCAAATTTACATTACAACAGTAAAAAAAAACCATTAAATGGATGTGCTATCGCTATAATTATTTGCTCAGAAAGGGCTCCGGAATTAAACGCGCTATAACTAACAAAAGTGATATATTAACAAATTTCTAATGAAAACGATAGAAAAACTGACCCTGCCCCACAAATTCCACATATAAATCTCCTCTCAATCTTGTGTACGGAAAGATGCATCTCCAACTGCCCCTTGTCCGGGTAAGCCATGCTGCACTCCGGACAACAATAGATGGGTGTACCATCAGCTGCCGTCGCTATAATAACTTGACCGGGCTTCGGCCTAGCTGGCTTCGGAGGTTTCTTCTTGTATTTCTTCTTCTTTTTGTTTTGTATGTGCAGAGTGCCATCTAAAACATAGGTTGACATTAAATAATTTATTCCCTGAGTGACAATTTTTTTTTATTATAAAAAAAATAATAATATTAAATCATAAATGAATAAATCTTATTTACCATAAACATATAAAATAATTTATTACTTTGCACCGCAATAAAAAGTGTCAAATACAATGAAGCTATTTTAAGATAATGTAAAGAAAATATTCTATTTTTTAAAATAACAATAAAAAATATATAAAAACATGTCAATATTTACTTACAATTTTAAATAAAAATAAAAAAGAAGGCTAAAATTCTTGTAAACAATGATTAAAACATGGTATTATTGATCTCATTAGTAACGTTTTTTTCTATAACGATAAAGTATAACTAACTAAATCACAATACTTTTTTTACTGTCCAACAGATGGACTGGTCGGAATGGACAGTTTCCAAGAGGCGCAGGTTCAAATCCCGCTACATTAAAAATTTTATACATATTCCAAGCAAGCACTTTCCTTTCCTAAGTGGCGTATATATAATTCTTTAAAAATGTGAAAAACAACGTAATTCTTAACAGTAAATAGTATATTTATATACATATACTAGACAACCAATTGACGCGTATAGTAATTAGTACGCGTTGATGTTGTCATAGCAACGTGTATGCCACCTTATAAACATAAAAGTGTAACTGTCAAATGCATGGTAGTGTGTGCAATATTTTATTTTATTATTTTAATATACTTTAATAAACATTATTATTGAAAAATATTAGCATTCTACACTTCTCCTATATACAAACTATAAGTGTGCTAAATTTCATATTCCTCCATTCGCGCCATTTTCGTCAACAGGGGTCCAAAGTATTTGAGTCACGTTTTAATTTATATAGACATATTTATAGTCAAATAACCTTCATCTAATACAGCCTCCGTGATATCTTCCTTCTTGTCCTCCTCCGTCATCATTTCCACTTCCACCGTTTCCACTTTCTTCACCTCGGTCGGGTTGAGTCTTAAGAACTGTTGAAGGGAGACCGGCAACGCTTGTGTTTGCTAAAAAAATGAATAAATATTTGCTGTTACATTAACGCTGTATCCCGTATACTCGTATAGCAGAGTAGACAGACTTGATGTTAAAACATTCCATTCTCAATGTAACAGTCGCAACTCAACGCTGCACTTTGTCTTCCAGAGCGCTTCATCACCAGAGGGAGGAAATTAAAATATTTCATTTCCCCAAATGTGAATCGAACCCACAACCGTCGCGTTTACAGTTAAATATATTATATATTAAAATGATGTCTCATTAAGTAGACTATGCAATGCAAAATTATTCGAGCTATTTCCAACTAAAGAAATTCTTTAACTTTATAATATTAAAATATAGTTCAAAATCAATTTCACACTGTATCGTGCACACAGCTCACTTCCTCACTTTCATTTCCTCTAGTGGGGATGGAATCCAGAACCAGTTAGTAATAGATTAAAAATATTTAAATATAAACATTTTCGCAGTTTTATAATACCTGTGGAGGCAACGTATTCAGGTACTTGACAAGGTCTGGCGAGGGGTTGGTCAGCTGCCACGGCACGCTGTCGCCTGCATCTGTTCCTTGGGAGCTTTCCTACAAAACATGGAAAAAAATAATCCATATCAATACATATAATAAACATAATGCTGTCTGTATATGGAAGATATATGAGAAAAATTATAAAAGAAAAATATTTTTAAATTGTTGTCTGCGTGTGTATGTACAGTCTTAAAATTATAAAATTTTCCTACATATTATTATATTTATAAGAGACCATTCATAAATTACATCACACACTTGATCTTTTACACGATTATTGTGTTAAATGATAAGATTGGGTTCAATTCCCAATCGGATAAAATGATAAATCGCAGCATAGAGAGTTCCGCAATGTCGCAATGTTCCCTTTGCCTACTCACTACATGCGGGATAAAGCGTGAAGATATAAAAAAAACAACTTACATCATCAATATTCTCGTCGCACTCCTCCTTAATAACAATATCTGTGATTTCGTTATTGTTGTTGGCGCTCGTGTTGTTGTTCAACGTTTTAGTTTCGGGACCATTGATGACTATTTGATTGTTTGACGTTATGAATACCTGTTGAAAATAAAAAAATATTTAAATTTATTCATATGTATATCTGTACATACATATAACAAAATTGTAACTGATCGCTGTCTGTACATGGAAGATATGTGCAAAAATGATATTGGGGACATTTTTCAAGTCAACCCAAAACAATTTTTTGAAATTGTTGCCGTTCGTATCGAAGCCGTCGTGACGCAGGGGCAGAAGAGTGTGACTGTAACGCTACGGTTGTGGGTTCGACGAATATATTATTTATTTATAAATAGGCAATGCCTCAAAGAATTCGGCGGAAAGTAGAAGACGAAGTTTCTTAACAATATGTTCCCTCTGCCTACCCTACTATTGCGGGATACAGCGTGGAGTTCTGTCTGTCCGTTTGTGCGTGCTAATCTCAAAATTGGTTTAACCATACTTTAGGACTATTCCCTATTTAACGTGACAGTGTATGTGTGTATTTACATAACTAACTGTGTATGGCATTGTAGGTCCCAAATGGATGAACCTATTTTAATCTAGTTTTTTTTTATGTTTGAAAGGTGACTTGATCTAGCGTTCTTTTCTAGTTATTCGTTTACTTTTTAGAGATTTTATGTCGAGTTTTATTTTATTTTAATTATTTTTTTTATATAAAATACAACTACATTTTATATAACAAACAGAGTAGTGATGGAATCCACAATCGTCACGTTTACAGTTAAACAAAATTACCTGATGTTGTATATTCTGTTGTTCTTTGTTATCTTGAGTCTGCTGAGGTTGAACAAGTTGCATTTCTTGTGGCATGGCCGCTAATACTTGTAAGCCTGTAAAAATATCAAATTTATTATAAACATATATCAAAAATATAAAAAAAAGAATTATTTGACAATATAAATAAAACTATAGTTGCGGATTTTAAGACTGGATGAGGTAAAATTGTCAACAAAGTCTAATTCATTAGTTATTAATATTAGATTAAAAGTATTTTGTGTATATTTAAAAAAAAACTGGTACATTCAGTTATTTACTTAAGTGCCAATATGAGTGCTAATTTTGAATTTAAATGAATCAGTGTTGGATAGTCAATATAAAAAAAAAACTAGGAAAAACAATGTTTTGTGTGATAAAAATGATATAGTTACTACTATTCCACAACATTTTTATAAGTCGTATTTATTCTAATCCTACTAATATTGCAAATGTGAGTTTGAGAGGATGGATTTTTGATCCACTTTACTGCAAAAACTACTAAACACATTTTGATACAACTATACAGTAATATAGCATCACAATAACACAATTTAAGTATACATTTTGTATTGTTTGGCTATATTATAATAATAAATTTGAGCGGGCGAAGCCGCGTGTGAGTTGCAATTATTCATATTTTTAGTGCAAATACATATTATATTAGTTATTGACAGGTGTAAGATGATAGCACGTTGTTAGAACACTGTTACTGTACTGTTTATTCACCTGATCTCATCCTGAATGTACCTGGACATATTGAATCATATTATTATTATTATCTTTTTTTGTAAGCTATGAGAATAAAAAAGTTTTATTTTCTTTAACGCACATTTATTCTGCACATAGCAGAGTGGGCAGAGGGAACCTGGGAACCTAATGTTAAAACACCTCGATCGCATTAAGGAGACGTACACTGTCATACGCATCCTCTCTGAGAAATTCTAGTCACAATTCGACGCCGCACTTTGCTTCGTTACCAGAGCGAGGAAATGGAAATATTAAATATTTTAGTCCCCTGAGTGAGTATCGAGTCTCCAACCGTCGCGTTTACAGTACGGACGCCAGTGTCCATTCGCTAAAACATATTTTTCAATAACCATGGTTTTAATATAATAAAATGTAATTTCTTTTATCTTTAAATTAATAATGCTTATATCATTCTCCACTTTCCACCCATGAAGTTTCCTTTGGCTCATATTAAAATATTGTTGTACATTTATATAGATTCTGACCTTCAGGTAATGTATTTCCTATTAACTGTATCCCACCAGTTTCATTGTTTTCTGGAGAATAAGCCACTGTGAGGACGGCACCACCTACAGATAAAATAAAAAAAAACATATATAATGAAATAAAAATGATCTTTCGTAATTTTATAATTTTCTAGTAAATACTGAGCAGCTTCACGCTTTTTTCCGCATAGGTAAAGAAAACGTAGTGTTAAGGACACTCCACAATCCTCACGTCTTGGCTAATTTTGAAGAAAAAGATTTATAAAAGCAGGAAACAATGTTGAAACCCCAATGTAAGTCACTACCAGACTAGGCTGACTAAATTTGTGTATTTGTTTAACAATCACACATAAATAAAAAATGTACTGACATAAAAGATAATAATTAATTTTAACTTGCAGATTTTTATTATCTATAGTTCTTTAGTTTGTTTGGTTATTCCAGGAACTAATGATTCAAATTGAAAAAATCTTTTTGTATTGGATAGTTCTTTTTGTGCTGCAGTTATAAATTATTTACAAAATATAACCAAGTTACATTTTAAATCTATAATTGACAATTATATAATTTTTTACCTTGCTGAAAACCCTGTATTGGTATTTGCATCTGATATTTTGGCTGCTGCTGTTGCAGTGTCAAATTTGGGCTTAGCACTTGGATCTGCACTGTAGGCTGTGGGTCACCTGTTAAATAAAAGTAAAAAATAATAAATATATAATATATTAATATTACCTTGTATGTATAGAAATATTATTAAATAATTTATATTTGTTAACATTTATATATAAAATTTAAATTTATATATAGCAATAGTATATAACCTTCTTCAAGTATCATGAATATGATATGTACTTGACTATTAACTAAGACATTCTCCTGCACCTCTTACTCTATAGTACAGACAACAAGTTGTGGTTGATGTTAAACCTTTTGAACTTTTGTGCATTGTTGCACATGGAAGGAAAATAAAATAAAAAATCCTAAAGTCAAATCTGCCCAACTATCTACAGCCAAGTTCTTATAAATATTTATAATTATCATATTTATATATCTACATACCAGGCTTAGCACCAGGCAAGGCGATGGGCACAGAAATGAGTTGAGGTGTAGCTTGTAAAGCACCACCATCTATTGTACGCAAGTACTGTACCCCTTCACCCATGTTGACTCCTCCAACCATACTGACTACCTGTAATTTAAAATATTGTATTACAGATAAAATTATAAATAAATTTAAAATTTCAAATAACAATTCAAATTCTAAAAGTGATTGATAAAAATATACACAAGCAAAGTAAAAATAACATCTTATCCTGTATAGAAAACACAGAACCATTACTTCATAATAAACTTAATGATATGTGAATTAACAATTCAAAATGTAATCTATTCAAAGTTGACTAAGTCTAGCAATGTCTAAAACAAAAATTATTTATTTTAATCTAAATATAATCATTTTTTTATAATTTTCTGGGAAAGAAACTGTTACCCACATTGAAAATAGACAAAATTCTTGGTAAACAGTAAAAGTTTTAACAACAGATGGTAAATTCTTTTTATATTTGCATGTGTAGAAATTAAAATAATAAAAAAGTCTATGGCAATTTTACTATACGTACTTAAGACTTCATGCTAGAGTCTTTACGCAAGTGAAAGTTATGATCAAGCTAGCAAAATAACTTTCTTAGTCTATTGTAATATATGATTGATGAAATTATAAAATTAGTTTAGTTTTATCATATTTGATTAAAATAATAATTTATAAAAGAAATTATAAACACAGAAATTAATTTTGAAATGTTAGTATTACATAAATAAAAAAATATCAAAACTTTTACTTAATCGATAATTCTTAAAAGATATTTGATACTACTTGAACAACACAAGTTACCTTATCAGCTTGAAAATAGTATTAAAGTATCATTTAAATTTTAACGGCTTCCATAATAATGATAGCGTAATAAATATTTTACAGTTAACCTTGTGCCTTTTTTTAATGTTAAGAGTATAAGAAAAATTAAATAAGTATAATTTTTGTAACTATAACACATATAGCCAAAAGAATCCAATTATAAACATATATGAATAATAAAAATAGTATTGTAGGTCACATTAATCTCTTTTCCTGTCTGTATCATCATATGTAGATTATGTCAAATATTTCAATACTTTTAAATTATATGTTACATCTAACTGTATATGCTATTTCAAAAATTAAGATTATATTTAGAAAGTTTCTCTTTTAGGACTGTGTAAACAGCTTATTTTAACATTATTGTGATAAGATTTGTCTCTAGTTATAGTACCTGGGACAATCCTCCATTATTGGTTACATTTTGCTGCAGCTTTGTGACGGGCAACTGACCACCTGTTGTCACAAAGTGTGTACCAGCAGCACCAACTGCTGAGAATGCAGCAAAGTTCATCTCGGAGTCCTCGTCACTGCTAATAAAGTAATTAAATATTTAATTGTAAAATGTTTCTTCATTTATTTCATTATAAAGTGCATATTTTAGTAGAACATAGTGCATATAGTTGTAAAATAATAAACTCAAAAAATTATATTCCTTTAAAATTTATATTCTATTTAAATGAATATTTAAAAAATATGTATATTATTTAGATATTGACAGATTAAATTTCTTATATTGAGACCATTCTTATTCGGTAGAAACAAGTTTATATAACTCTCCGAACTATACATATTAATTTCAAAATTAATTCTCTGTTATCTTAAAAAAAAACATCCCCGTACCAAGAGGCGTCATCTCTCGTCGGCATATTCTGCATGTCACACATAGCCCACTTTTTCTACGTAGCGGGTGAAAAAAAAAACAAAAGCACTGTCCCACTTGATTCATTCACTACCACAGTATCCCCACGACGGCGTCCCACCACCGAGCCTAAGTGGTCGGGACCATTGGGAACTAAATGGTAGGGCACACACCGATTCCAACCACCAAACGAAACGCACTGGAATTAATTCGATCCAACGACGGTGAGAGGCGAAAGATGATCGACAAGAAAGTAGGTTAAAGAAAGTTTTTATGCAGGCCCAATATACTAGAGTCGACCGGCGAGTTAGTTATACGCATATAGTTTGAGTGTATGTTCGTGCTTAACGTGATCCTCACTTTCTCTTTGCTGTACTTTCACAACGCGAGGTGCGGTTGTGGTTCAATAACTGTAGGAAGCCAAGTTGAGTAATCATCTTGTTACATGCCTTTGGATATGTGTAACTGTTTTGAATAGTCTAATGAAATCCGCAACGGTATTTCCTTTAAAATACATATTATATATATGTAGAGAAATAAATACATATTCGAAAACGTGGTGTTTTTTTTTTCATGATTGTATTAGTAGTATGTCAATAGTTTTACTGTTCAAATAATATTTGCAAGGTCGGCGGTCGGCTATATAAATAACATTTTGAGCATTTGAACTTTGATACAAGGTCAGATCAAGCGAACGATTGAGACAAAGAAATTCCTACAATGGCCGTGTGTATGATTTAGTTACGCAATTACGTAGTTTTTATATTTTAATTCATAAAAATGTTGTTTGGGTTCATATTATGATGGTGGGCGGATCATAGTACGGAAGGTTATTCACCCCTACCAGTTCCTTTGGCCCAGCTGAGTGTCCATCACGCGCGGCGCTACGCATCCCCACCAAGATGCGGGATCCCCTCCATATGCTTTTGATAAACCAAAACACTCCCGCTCCCGACTCCTTCCACCACCGTCAGGGAAACGAGAGGAGGGGTGGTGCGGCCCTCTCGCGCGGCACTCTCCGGCCAACACTCAGGGACGGCCACGCGCCCGTCTAACGGTACAACAAAGTACCGCTTCCGAAATAAGGTCACGGATTTACACATGTTACTCTGTAAACCTTCGTTAAACCACTTACCTCGTCTAATAAATCACGGTCTTCGATGAAAAATATTTTTGTATGCAGTGTTACATTAAAAATAACATCGACACTTCAATAAAAACGTAAACGACATAAACACCATCGTTCCCTCTCTTTACGACAAATGAAATCCGCCATTACTGTTTATACGCTTAGCGAAGTTGTCGCCAGGTGGCGCGATTACTATAAACAGTTTCTCGTGATTGGTGAATGAGTTCGAGTTTAGAACTATATTAAAAAAAATGCAGCTGCAGCTAAAATGAGGTCAATAATAAATTTAGACTACTATATTAATAAACTATAACAATATTATAAAATAAAACGTCACATAAAATTAAATACCTTTTATTAGGTCATAATCAAATTAAGTCAAGTACATACTATTAAGCATAACACAGGTACACAATAATACATTCATAATCTATGTTAGGTTTTATTAAAATGGAAACTGCTGCCCTGATCTTTGTATCCTCTCTAAATGCAGTTCGAAAAGTAATTTATTGTCATAATAATATCTACTGTCTGAGGAGCTAATTCCTGGGTCATAGCTAGGTCTTCTGTCTGATTCTGAGGAAGAGCTTGGCGAAGATATTCCATTTTTTGTATCGATACCAATGCTTTGATTAGAATCAGAAGATTGCGAAAGAGGACTAGTTAAATTGTTATTTATGTGTAAATTGTTAATCCTTTTCGATAGTGGCATAAATTCACATATATCATCTTCCCGTGATCTTTTTCTGAAATGAGTCATAAATATTTTTATTTACATTAAACAAAGAGAGGTGAATTGCACTAGCATTCAAAATCAAAATCTAATTTGAAACGCTTTGTACCTATTTTCTGTCATGATTTGAAACATAGAATGCCCATTGCTTTCGAAGTTTACGTTCCAATTCAATGCGATGTCTTTTCCAAAAGTCATCTGCTCACAAATATAGTTGTGAGCCATGCAAAATTAACAAACAATAGATAAAATAAATCCCAAATTATAAAGAAAACGATGAGCAATATACGAATATCATTAATGACATGACGTTTGACAGAGGACAGCTGTTTTATTTTTATTGCTATACTGAATTGATACTGGCAGTTCTCTTAACTGGCAATTCTACATACATTTACTAACAGAAATAATTGTACAAATGAAATATATCTTGATTAGATTATGTAAAATGATTTATTATGTAAGCTCATATAATTTAAATAATAAATATGATAAATGATAATTTCAAGGAAATCACAGATAAGAAAAAATAGGAATGTTTTATATTTCGTCCAAATTGTTACTAGATGGCGCTTGTTGCTCATTTAACCCCATTGACTGTGTATATGTAAAAATAAGATAAAAATTAAAAAATTAAAACTTAAAATATTTTATTAATTTAAAAAAATGTTATCGAAATAATTTATGATTGCTTTAGTACTAATTAGACTAAGTAGTATTTCACAAAATTTGTAATTATTTCATGAAAAAACATCAAAAAATATGTAAAAAATGTAAGTTAAGTAAATGCAATTCTGTTATGATTTAAACAGTAGGTACAAAATATACCCCTATCAGAATTAAAGATCATTGATTAATTTTTATTGATTAATAATAACTGGGAGCTATTCTCAATATCCAACAAAACTTAATATATTTCTAATTAAAAAATAAAAAATCAGCTTCACGCTGTATCCCGCACACAGCAGGGTAGGCAGAG
>DWAN01002053.1:0-16065 GCA_018230445.1 Heliconius hewitsoni
CATCAGGTGACCCGCACGCTCGTTTGCCGTGTCTTTTCCATAAAAAAAAAAATATTTATTCACTTTAGGATAAAGTCAGATACAAAAATTTCCTTATTTTAAACATATCGCTTCAATACTATCAGGCAAGCTCCTTGATTGAAATTAATACCAACCAAACCAGCTTCACTTCTTCTCTGTAGGAGGCACACAGCAGGGTAGGCAGAGGGAACCTAGTGCTAAGACACTCCGTTCCCCACGTTTCGCCCAATTTTTTGCGATGCATTGCGTGATGAGCGGCGGAACTCAATGCAGAGTTGTAGAGTGAGTTGTGAAATGAAAGTATGAATAAATAATAATTCATTTCCTCAAGTGGGGACCGAACCCACAACCGTCGTGTTACAATCACACCAGGGGAACACCCCTGGACCACGACGGCCTATTTTGATTGAAATGGTAATGGTGAAACTATTCATGATGAATAATGTAAAAAGCTTTGAAAATGACCGACTAATACGGATAATCTCTATGATTAACATAACGACGTGTTACCAATGCACGAGAGCAATATGCGGCGTGCGAGCTGAACGTTATTTGCATTAAATGCTTAGAAATTTTATAGGAATATTAGGTTTTGATATAATGATTGAATAGCACGATTGAGCCCAGTCGTGCCACAAGTGTATGACTGTAAACGCGATTGGTTGTGGGTTTGATTCCGACTTGAGGAACTGAAATATTTAATATTTTCATATCTTCGCTCTGGTGTTGAGGCCGCGAGGCGAAGTCCCCTCAAGACGCTTGGAAAATTGGATGTGGAGTGTCTCAACACTAATCTGCCCCTGCTTACCCGTCTACATGCGGTGTTTAATCATAACACAGCGTGATAATACATCTATTATAATTAAATATATATCATTATATCGAATAAATACATAGTATGTAAATACATTTTTTGTTCAAAAGTACAAGTTTTTCAGAAATAAAAAATTTGGCCTATAATTTCTATTTGCTATTACTTACTTAACAATGTGTTTTAATGATACTTTATGCGATTAGTAGTAGACCTAGAATTTGTTAAGAAATACATTATCTTATATTAAATAAAGAAATATATTAGATTAATACTCTTATTTATTACATCTAATTCTCTTAATATATGAAATTATAATTGTAAAGCTGCCTTTTTATTTAGTTGAAATTTGTTTGTTATAATAATAGCATTCGAAGATTTCTTATTAAAATCAAGACATGTTCTGGAACTTAACAAAAAGTTAAATCGAAAATACTGAAAAGATTTCAAAATAACCATCGCAAATTCGTGTGATAGAACCTTTATCGTTGTTAAGTACTGTCTGCATTTAGCGTTCTTTTTAAACTCAGTCGGTTCTTTTTGTAGTTTCCCAAAGTTTTACCTCCCTGTAACATTTTACCGTGGAGCATTCTCCGCGCGGCAATCGCATCGAGTTAATAAGTTCCCGTTTCGATGGCTCCTGCGTTTTAAACTTTTAGGATATGAGATAACAAGCCAAGAAAGGAGACGTCGATTTGGCTAAGTCCGTTTTAGTACCTAACTTGATTATACAATTTCTTTTTACAATCTAACCATCTATAATTTCTTATGAAACATATTTGGTTTTATTTCTTGAATATATAAATACAACTTGTTCTTATCATAAAAATATATGTTCAACAATTTGATTACAGCTATAATCTACAAGACAGCTATATCGCTGACAGTATTAAAAGGTCGTTAGTTGATAGAGACAAGGTCGTATTTAATTAAATAAGATGATCTAAAGACTAAATTAATAGTCATTGAATATATTCATTTGATAAAATAGTAGCGTCAAAGATATTAATGGCTTAACGAAACGAATCAATCGTGGAAATTTCCATTTATTAAAAGACAATGTGATCGCGACCGCTACGGTCGGTGTACGGCGTCGGAATGAATGGAATCTACTCGAATCTTGCGAAAACCTACACGTGGTCCGCTATTTCGATAAGCCGAAAGTTGCTGATAACGTAATATAACCTTATGGTAAATATACATATTTTAAAATGATATTTTTTAAAATAAATATATTTAACGTATTATTTAAAAGTAAAGTATACATATTTTATATTAATAAAAGAAAAAAGTTAAAGCTTTGTAATTTTCTGGCCATCTCCATCATTCTGATAAGGCAAAATGTATGAGTAATTTTTTTTTTTTTAGAATAAACAGGTTAGTATTGAAAGAGTCCGGAACGATTTACCAAATCTCTACATACCCATTGTCTAGCCTACCAATATATGTAAAAAATACACAAAAAATGTCTGAACAGAAATAATACATTTAATTTGCTCGGAAAATGAATATCTTCTCGGAAATAGGAGTTCTTTCCGGTATAGTTTCATTTTCACTTCCCACCCCTCAGTATTGCTTTTGGCAAATTAATTTTCTTGGTTCTTCTGCATATTTGAACAATTGATTTTATTTTTTTGGTGTATTCTTTTTTGGGTATTCTTTTTTGGGCACATGAAAAGCAAAAGCAAGACAAAAAATTTACAAAATATTTTCTTATTTAAATTTTATTAATCACCAACATTACGTAACTCAATAACACGCAGAACTTTCCGACAATAGTTGTATAATAATTTACTGAAGCGTCGAAAAAAAACCTTCTATCCTAACAGAAAGAACAAATTTTAATAAAAAGAAAAAAAAACAGATTCTATTAATTCAGGCCCCACCAATTACTCAGGTAACGGACTCAATTCGCACTCCGATACCTTACGTAAGTGTGGTCTTCCCTTCATATTTTTTCGAGGCACCTAAATTACCCTCGGACCTAATAGTTTTCACCTATTACCGCGAACGGTCCGAATTTATCGCTTTCGACTGTTGATTTATCGCGAACCCACCGGATTAACTACCGCTAACTTGGCGATAGTTAAGACTGCTATCTCTGATGTTTCAGAGAGAAAGCTCTTTCCTTTTATCTAAATTGGTGCGCTACCAATAAAGATTCGCCGGCGTCTGTCGTAAACCATTCGCCCCATACGCTTCATTATGAGACAAAGTTTTAGATATGATGGTACCGTTTTATTGTCCACCGATGTCGCGAGATCTCTATCGATAATGGGTTTTGGTGTTTCACTATTAGATGTGGCTGTTCGTTTTGAGTGGTCAGTGCTAAGGTGCCGGTGCAATGTAACCATAATTATAGTTATACCAATTTATAAATTAGCTTACGAAAGTTTGACTGGATTTTTATACTCATTTAAAATTTCTAACGTAAACAAATTAAATTAGTCGTACCATAACTAAGTTAACATTTGAAATAATAAATATCTTTCAATATAAATAACTTACGAATTCAGTTTACTCTTAAGAAAATTATACAATTTAGTTTGGAAGTTCATGCATCTTTGACTGGCCTAGTGCATCTATAAATTACAATCCGAAACTTCGCTATTAAAGGCTTAGTTACGACTCTCTCGAACCCGAAATCGGTATCAAAAGTGCGATAGAGACACACAGATCTTTTCCTAATTGAATTTATCATAAAAATTGAAAGTTTCGTCGCTCCCCGTCCGCACTCTACGAACTACTTTTAATCCATTCTCCTTTGAAAGGAACTTTTAATTTATTGTGAGTGCTAAGTTTTCTACGACTATTCTAGATATCTACCTATATACGTCCAAGTTTACCCTTGTTCATCTGATGTAATCGTTTGCTAAGGCGATTGCTTTCTAAGTTAAAAGTTTTTTATTACATTTGAAGTACGTCCCATCAGTAATCATAATAATTGAATAAATCTAAACATATATTTTAATTTATATACGTATTGTAATTTTACAAGGTGATCAGTTGTAATTTACAGTTACAAGGAAAAGAGAAAGGCAAAAGTGAAATTACAAATCAATAGACTGGAACTGACTTCTAAAGGGCTTACGGGTCTGATGCTCTCGCTTAATAAAAACAAATTGATTTGTTTTTTATTTAATATGGTTCAATAACTTTAACTTAACTTTTAAACCAAAAAAAATCGTTGTGAATTATTTTTCTAAAATATTTGTTAAAATAACCACCATTGAGAAAAACGGTAGTTACAATAAAGTTGAAACTAACCTCGAACTACTAGAAGTTACTGCCAATTTATTACTAACATTAATAACTTTATATGTATACACGATGTAACTTTGTGTGCGTTTTATATGAAGGAACTATGTCAATCTAACTTTTAAGATTATCACTTCCGCGTTTGCCTACTATCTTACCTGTTCACTTTTAGGCTCGCTCACACTGGATTAGTAGCTTCACATCTTCATGCGTTGTGTTATGTTCATTTTATATTTTTTTTGTATTACTTATAATTTTACGGCAATTTCTATTGTCGTATTGGATATTATAATAAAACTATACAAAATTATTCATCAAGGATCAAATAAAAATTGATTATTATGGTCTCCGTTTAATTACAAAAAAATAATAATTACACACACATATTTCAATAATGAAACACACAGTTTTGTAACCAAATACTAGATTACGCTATGAAGCTGTACAATATGTATAGCTTCTAGCTTCGGATACTGTTCTAGCTTTACCGACGTGGCGTCGCGATGGCGCGCTTTCCCCTGCTACCGAAAAAAGTTGCAAGTTGCTGGGCGGCGCCGGAGAACATTCAAATTTATCGATTGTCCCGCGAGCCTCATTACGGCATCCCTCAAAACTCACTAACCTAGCCCTTACACTACTGCCACATTACTTTTTATTCCCCTGTCCTCCACAACGCCCGTATCTTTTTTTCATCGTCGGCTATTATTGTCCGTTAAAGTTAAAGTGCTCGGCGGCTAACTTTCGATGTCTTCGTGATTTACGAGGCGTCGTCCCCGAGTGTTTTATCGAGCATAAATATGAGTTCGCTACTTGTTGAGATTGAAGGTCGGATCCGATTCGTTATCGCTTTAGTGGGTCAATGTTTTATTATCAATCCGCTCCGAATGTAGATTTCGCTATCTGAGTATTAAGTGAGAGAGCATATATCTCGCGGAGGAAGGAGGTATGTCGTCGAACAGTAGTTTCACATCTCCGGGCGGTGGGGTGCGTGGAGGGGGGCAATGATCCATTAATCTGGCAGAAGCCCATGTGGCGCCACCGACATACCTGCCGACGCGACGCGCGGACGCCTACCTAACGACACAGATCGTACATTTCAACATGTGCAAATATGTATGAAATTATTAACTTCATAAATTGATGAGTCGTTCATACACTTGGGTTATATTTAACATACAAATTTTACATTTAATTGTATTTGTATGTTGAAATGAGAAATGGTTTCCCTAAATATGTGGCCGTGGTGACGTTTCCATCTAGCGCAGATCCGGCAGCCGGAAGCAATTCTAACTACGATCTTCCCCTGTACATTCTATAATATATTATGTTATTAGCTGAGTTTCCCCCTTCGTGCTTTAAGTTGTTCATGCTGTAAGCAGTATACGTCAGTAAGAACAAAAACTTAAAATTTAAGTACGTTATGGTTTAACATTATGTAAATTAGTGAATTTGTCATTATTAAAAAACCCACGTAATGATAATATAAATAGAATTCTAGTTTATGAGACTATTTAACTTTTGTCAGCTCATTATTTATTTTATATTGAGAAGGGTCTAGGAAAACGTCTCTATTACCATCAGTTTCAAAGTTTCAATTGTTTACAATGTCAACCACAAGGTTTATATATGTACTGCATAAAACCTTTAAACTTATACTCACTTTACTTACATTTACATTTTCTGCAGCTTGTGTCTACATATTCTTCAATTTGTGGTGTACAACGGGTCTAATTAACATTTGTTTAAATAGTTTTTATGCTTTTCTTCTTCTGTGACAATTTGTTCTTAATTTTGCAACCTATGAACATTTTATCCTAATATACTGGGTAATAACTATACCCCGGAGATTCCCATTTTATTGGACTGCCACCACGGTCAAGCAACTATGTTCTATAATGTAATGTATAAAAATCCACGATTGATAATGAAATACATATAACCTCAATACCATGATTATTGTATATCAATTGAAGTAATACCTTCGCAGCGATATGATAATTGTGGCCATTCACGGCTCGCAATTCACTAAATGGATTATTTTACTTATCCTCCCTGTGTATCGTACGGCACGACTACCTTCCATTATATATTGAGATATATTCGTTTACATTCTTTACTAAGGATACAGTTCCTTTTGTATAACAAAGTAGACAATAGTTGATTGAGTGGTTAATTTGTACTGTACTTCGTAGACTTTATCAGCCCACTCCAATTTAGTCCAGATAAAATTTAGTGAACGTTTCGGAGCAGGGCAAAACTGACATCTGAAATACGAACACCCCTGAATTTAAATGCGAGCTCACACGATGCATCACGTCACCGAATGCGGAAACAGTGGCGTCTCCTGCCACCCATACTACGAAATCTGTCGCCATATTTCAATCGCTGAATTGACACATAGCTTTCCGAAACCATAAACTTTCACGCGAAAACTTCAACCTGGCATATTTACCTTTGGAATTCTTCAGTACAGATAGCGCGAGCTATTTGACGAGTAAAAACTTATAGATAGGTCATGCTCCGACCGGTGTGGAAGTTTTCACATAAATTGGCGGTCATTCGACGCGAATATGCTGACTGAGGGAGTAACAAATATGCCAAGTTGGGTTGTTATAATAGCGATATGTAAGTTTTGTGATACTTCGCCATTAAGTTTATGAAAACGACAACCGAGATTAGATCGCACTTTCTGAAAGCTTTACGTAATTCTTTTCATTGTTTGTCTCTCCCGATAAGGTGACAATAAATAAGTTAAAATTTGAATAGGAAGAAATAAAAATAACGAATTCACCATTTATATATGATGTTCAGCAGAAATATGAGGAAAAACATTTGAGTAATCTGTCAAACCGTTTCCTAATTGTAATATAATTAGAGAGCAGTTTTCTTGTAGGCAGAGAGAGGGTCGCAACAATGCTGAGTTAAAATGATTAATTTTTAAGAAACCGCCGAAGGTGTCGGCTGCGAATACTTCTTGTGAGTTCACGATTAATCTTGTTCCATGCAAACACCATTCGCACAGGCTTTGTACGACGATCCCGATAAATTTTTCGCTCTTATACAATACCATTAAAACTGCTACCGCTAGTTGGTCGTGCTCTTCCCACCGTCTCGTTGGGCCTATTGAAGGATTGAAAAGGTGTTTGCGTTTCGCTTCAAGAAAAATAGATCTCCCCTCGGTTTTTAAAAATTTTTCGTCATCACTTAGGTTTCGATAGTTATTAAGGCGAAAATGAAATGTTTTAATTCTCCATCGTCATTCAATAACAATGAATCTTACTAAAGCAAAATTTATATAGTCATTCTTTGTTCGTTGAGTGAAAGGAACCTTCTATATTCTTTATCGAGGCATAATTTGATGCATATATTTCCAAACTAAAAGGAAGGTGCATAATACTAACAAAATAAATAAAAATCTGAATATTACTTACCAAAAATATGTAAAACAATTAATTCACATAATATATGACATTAACACAATATGAGATACCCAGGAAATTGATGAAATTTGAATATTTTTTTATGATAAAACGTATTGGCACACTCTGTAGCGTCTTAGGTGGGGTCAAGAGCGGGCTGTCGGATTTAGATCTGGGCAAACGCCAACAACGCGACCATTCCTACTCGCTCATAGACTTAATTCTCTTTTTACTGCTTTGGCAATTAGTATTACTCATTTTGCAAATATTAAAAGCTGCATTTATATCGAGAAATCTTTTACTACGATATTTTTATTAATTTTTAAAACGATGATCATGCTTTTTATTTCTGACTAGTATACCGACTTACTTTGCAGATGTCAACTTAAAAGTCTCAAAAAGTCATTGATGATTATATTTCCTAAAACATGTGGTTATAATAATTTAAGGTGCCGATTAATTATTTAAATGATTAATAGTTTCAATTTTTATACAAAAAAGGTATCAATTACCTTTTTTAAAATAAATATAAAATCCAAAATTAATCGTACAATAATTACTCAGCAAAATCCTTTTAAAAGTGAACTAGTCACAGCGAGTTCTAATCTGCCATTCGAATTGTGTTTATTAATTTCTATCATCTGTCGTGTAAATAATACTTGAACTTTTAGACAAAACTTGACTGTTTTTGATAAGAATCCAGTGATAAAAATCCTAACCCAACCTCGGGACTTTATCTCTAAAGGGTTAATAACTAAAAATATTAATACTATTTAGGTATCATGTAAACAAAACGTTATTAGTATTTTAGATAGCTTGAAAACATTATACAGGCTGCTTAATTATAGATATGAAATTTTAGAGATATTGTCCCATGATATTGGGTGAAAAACCTGCAAAAAGGAAGTATTACATTATACATTTACATTATTCGCTAGAATATTCTTAACTGACTTCAAAAAGGAGGAGGAGGTTGACGCTTTTTTTATTTATTTCCGATGAATTCTTTTTATTTATATTTCAATTGGATAGGCGTACTTGCGTGGAATCCCAGGGTTCCGTCGTAGGTATGTACATACATTTCACCGGTGCGAAGTTTGCACGTGTTTTTAGTAAATTACTTAAAGTGGATTTACTTATATACAATATTTTAAGCAGTGTTTTCAGGAGACTATATAAATATATAACCTTTAAAATGTTACTCTCGAAAGTGTGACAATTGCAGCTCTTCCCCTGCATTTTAATCTCTGAGATCTTCTAAGATAATAATTTAAATGACATTTAAGTGACAATTATAATCTACTGCAATTGCACAATGCAGCGTACCTATCTAATGTATTTGATTGTATTAGTAATAATGCTGTATTATTGAAATCAATTTTCTTTATATGGTTTTTATTGTAATTTATAGGGGATAAAAATGATTTCTGTTAGTTCTCCTTAGGAGAAAGGTCCATCGCGGGTGTGGATTTTCCACTGATTTACCTTAACACTTAGAAAAACATAAGAATTTACCTTAAAAAATAGATACTTATGAAGACTACTATTGTAAAATTTATGTGATTACCACTGGTGAATCTGATTAAATAATTAAACTGAAAGATTATTGCGAGTAATTTTGCTTATAGGTAATGTAATCTGCCATATGTTCATACATATATAAAACTTTTCCTTTATTGATTGACCAACAGAGATCGCACAACTGAAACTGCTGAGCGTAGAGACCAAAATGAGCACGAAAAGAGAATATTCTAAAATTGCTTAAGAATAATTTTACATTTTACAGTTCACACAATATAAGCCGCGGGCCAGAACTCGTGGCTTATAACATTGTATTCTTAAATTATATTGCTGCAATCAGTAGATACTTTTCGTTGTTGTAATATATACATGAGGTCGTGATGCAGGGGCACAAACGCGACTGGTTGTGGGTTCGATTGCCTCTGCCTACCCTGCTGTGTGCGGGATACAGCGTGAACCTTGAATCAGCTTCACTGATTTAATTTACTCTGTACATAAACCTATAAGGATGTCTAAATATTATGCAGGTACCAAAAAAATTACACACTACAATTTATAATTACGTATTTTGAGCGCAGTCCAAATATATAAATTATCAAAATAAAATTATCTGTAGAATATAAAAAAATGGGTTTATCTTAAATGCACATTCAGAATTACAATGATACTGTCAATATTACTCTGTATATCAGCGTAAAATTTACTAAGATTAGATTATAAATGTTTCAATAAGATAAAATATTGGCACTTAGCACTTAAAAATTATATAATAACGAGTTGTTAGCAATAAAACCGTAAAAAATGAGTGATTTTATCTTTTTATATATATCTTGTCTTTTATTTTAGTTCTTATCAGTTTTAAGTATTAACGTTCAGGAGGGTTAGATGAAACATATATTTGTTAAACTTGTTATTGTGTAGGTACATACTTGATATATTCTCTTTTCTATTCTTTTTCAGAAACTTGAAATTTCTAAGGTATTTTAATACTCGGTTCCTACACATTTCGTGGGCATAAAGCCCACGAAATGTGTAGGAACCGAGTATAAAAGCATATATGTATATATAGAAATGAAGACAGCATTCTAGAGTCCATTTGTAATTGATGGGCTATTTATTACATACTAACTCCAAAACTTGTCCAGTGGGCCAGCCAACAAGCACACTGAACTTCCTTTTAATACAATTTTCAAATTAAAATAGTGTCATAGCTAGTGATAAGTTTAATTTTGACCATATCTAGGAGATTATTTCAATCAAGTGTTTATATTTATCACCAATTTAACGATTGACATATAAATCTCGTCACGTATCATTGGAAATCTCAAAGAACTCAAACTACGCAAACACCGCTGGCTTACCTTATATACGCAGCGGATTTTTATTTTAAATTTATCAATAGTAAAATACAGTGCAGCAGAATCTACGTTGATAAATATTATATCCTACTTCCTTATGGTCGATTAAAAAAATAAATGTGAAATGATTCGGAATGACGTATTCAAATCAGGTCTCGAAAGATTCCGACCTCAATTCAATCAAATTACGAAAATTTCAATGTTTTATTAAGTTAAACTTTGCTGCGGTAGCTCTAAGTGAATTTATCTATACTTAGTTATCGCCTTTTGGAAAAGTCATCTAGCTAACGTTTCGGTAAGTTAAATAATTAAATTTGTCAGTGTCGGTTGACACGCCGGTGGATTTTCTACCGAATTTTCAATGCTGTCACGTCTGACTCCCTCCTCTTTCAGTCACCTCCTCTTTCTATTGTGTTATCGTGATTCCCCGATTTGAATTATTTATTGTTTCAATTCGCACTTCAGAATTATTCCTGGTTAAGCTTCAATTTGAACCAAATCAGGTTATTAATAAATAAATTATAGCATTAGAATTTCCAATGATCTGATAACTCAGCACATTAATAGCAAATATTTGTACATATAAACTTTCATATTTTATCATCTTTAGCCACAATTTAAAAATAAAATCTTGCTTCGGTAGATTGTGCAAAAGTACTACATAATAGGATAAAACAAAGCGTAATATTATCTTGCAGATTCTACATGTATTCTATTCCTTTTATAAACGCATTAAATTTTTGTATGCGCATACATTTGAACGCGACGCATTTTCTGTAGAAATACACGAATATCTTTAGTGATGGTACCGTTGATATTTTTATATAAATTTTATTTTCCATTTAACTTAAACTTTTATGGATATTGATTACGATTAGGATTTTTTCTCTCTCTCTGTGCATTCAGTTTATAATAATAGAATAGTCTAATAATAGAGTGTTATAATAAATTGGGCATTATTTTTAGTTGAATATTTGAAAAATACTTTGAAAACTTGTTTCCTTTTTTTATACAATATGTTTAATCACATAAATATATACTATGTATTATTACGTATTCTTAATCGTAGATGTTATTTGATCTATGTAATTTCCCAATAATTCGAGACAACCACATTTAAAAATCAAAATATACGATATTCGAAACTTAGTTCATGATTTTCAAAGTATAAAATTGCTGCGCACAATATTAAAATGCATTTTGAAGGTCTATAATCCGTGCACTCACAGTGTTGCGTAGTATTGAATAATTCAATATACAGTCGTTTAGACCCATTCTGTTTCCACGTTTCTTTCATAAAATATTCCCTGTTCGAAGGTTACATCTACTACTTGTAATGGATGAGGGACCTTGAAATTATTTTTTGAGTTTTATAATAATACAAATTTTCTTAACCTCGTTGATTTTTTTTAAAAGTATAAAAAAATGACTTATTTTTGTAATAATAGTATTATTTTATTTGAATTACAATACATGTATTCTTGTTTTTTTTTTATTCTATTAATCCTTTTTTGTATTATTCTCTAACTTTATAATTCCAGAAAGTTTTATTTTGGAAAGTTATATATTAGTAGGAAAATAAAAACATTAATCGACATAATTTCTTAGATTTATTAAATTTTCATTGCTGAAACCAAAAGCTATAAACTAAGAAAATCATAAGCCATTGATTTTGAAGATTGCGTAACACGATATTATAGCATGGAAATTCGACTAAATTTAAGTCGGTGGAGCATTAAAGGGGACGTCGCCGGAGACGGTTAATTCACCCCATAAGGGTCGCTGTGGCGCCAACAATCCTACCGTACACAAAATCCTAAGTATGATCTCGTACTCTCACAAAAATCTCTTGTCTGCGTCTGTAAGCAATACCAAACGTACATACCTTGACTAAATTTCACGACAACTTTAAACAAAATTAAGATCTTCGTAGCGCAGTGGCACAAGAATATGACTGTAACGCGACGGTCGTGTGTTCGATCCCTAATCGGGGGGGATTCATTATTTATTAATATTTTCATTTCATCGCTCTGGCATCAAACAAAAGCTCGACGTTGAGTGCCGTCACTCAACACGCATTGATTCGAAAAAATCGGTGGAAAGTGGGATACGAAGTGTCTTAACTCTGTGTTCCCTCTGTCTACCCTGATGTGTGCGGGATATATTTTTTTTAACAAAATATATTCACGAATTAGAAAAGTAAATATCTGGTAATGTTACAAAATTTTAAATAGCCCGGCCAATGGTCCTTGTTTTTGCCTTGCCTAGGTGAAGACTATATATACATTTTCAACGAAGCGTATAAAGATATGAACCGTAATAGCTAAATTAAACAAAGATAATAAATAAAACAGTGACCCAAACGTGATTTTTTGCTAGAGTAGGTATGACGTTATAACTAATACCGTTTGCGAGATTTGGCCGTATGTAGAAGAACAATAAATTAAAAAAAAATCATTAGATTCATATTGTATATGCTACTAGTATAGTCTATGCCTAGTTTAAGAGTCATATTGTGATCTGGTTAAGTATAAAATTTTCCATAGACAAGCAAAATACAATATAAGCATTACGAACAAGTAAGACTAGTTTTAAGCTACGCTTTATATTTTAAAAGAATAAAATCGTTTAGTTTACAAGTATAAGAATTCAAAGATAAAATATAGAACATATATTGATAATTTATGTATCCAAAAACTCTTCCGAGATCTCCAGATAGATATAATATCCATGTTAAATTGTGTGTAAAAACATTGAAATATTCCCTGTTAAACAGATAGATATTTTTTACTGATTTTATGATTTAGCTAAAAACTCCGCGTATTTACATCGAGATGAACGATGCGAGAAAGTGGCAGTTCTCACAGGGCAAGCAGAGATTATTTATGGGCTGCTTTATTGCTAAACTTCATTCGTTGCTGTGGTTGCTTTTATTCCTTCAACAGAAAAAGTTGTGAGATTTTATTACCGGTGTGAGATAGGACACGTTATTGCCCTAACTTTGTGTCGGAGTTAAAATAGATTTTTGCGGTCATTTTTATTATTATAATGCAAACAAATATGACAAATGAGATTGTTTATACTATGTAAAGCTTCTTAACGGCAGATTCAATTGCAAATGTTATTCTTGTGTGCGACGAGATTATATTGATAAGACTAACAGTGGGTGTCATATTGTTGCAGAACTCGATCCGTCACAATCTCTCCCTGCACAACCGGTTTATGCGCGTACAAAACGAAGGTACAGGCAAGTCTTCTTGGTGGATGATCAACCCGGATGCGAAACCTGGCAAGTCAGTTAGAAGGCGCGCGCTTTCAATGGAAACTTCGAAAACGGAGAAAAGAAGAGGCAGGGTCAAAAAGAAGGTAATTTTTATTTGTTTTATAGAAATAAAAAAATACATAATACTTGTAATAAAATAATATTTGTTATATGATTTTTTTTATGATTTTATAGAATTTATATTACGTGAATGAAAATATTCTTTATTTATTAACTCTTAGAGAATAATATTTTATTAAGGTGCAAATAGGGCACAGGATATTGGACATTACACTATATATTTTTTCCCGCCCTTGTTTTGTCATTCATATTCGGGCGGAAAGTGGAGAACGGAGTGTCTTGACGTTACAGTTTGACTACTCTGCTATGCAGCGTGCAAAAAAAACGTAAAGATAAAAGCAAAAAAAAACACATAGATATAGGAGGCACAAATGTCATCGTTTTATAAACTTATTGTATTATATAGAAAGGTTACTTATTTCGCTAAATACGTATTATACACCCATTATTAATCTATTAATGTTTGAATCAGTTTACAAAATATTAGTAATATATTATATAATAAATTATTTATAATAAGTAAACTTAACCAAATTGCCAGAGAATCAGAGCCAATGCGATGCGCCACTATTTAATAAGAAATTTATTTCAAATATTAACAGCCCGACACAGTAAGAAATGGAGTCACAGCAGACGCCACGCCGAGTCCAAGCAGTTCAATATCTGAAAGTCTCGACATTTTCCCCGATTCTCCTATACACAGGTAAAATAACATTACAAATTGTGAATAGATAAGTAAATATTCATTAGAAAATTTTTATTCTAGTACAGTATATTTGAATATTATTTCTTAGATACTAGACTAGTTGCTTCAAATAATAAGTCAACCAACTCAGATGTTTTAAAAGTAAGGGGGATAAATGGCAAACGGCCAATTATGTTAACAAACGTAACCGTCGAGGACGACAATACTAATTCGACTTTAAAGGCATATAATTTACCTATAAGAGTAATACAATGGCGTATCCTGCCAAGTATCCAGTTGTGCGTCAGCAGTTACAATTTACGGGTTTATGTGGAAACCGCTATTTTAATAAAAATAACCGATTGACACGACGCGGCGTTGGCCACGTTCATAAAATTGAGTTATAGGAACACTGTTACAATATGATAAAAGGTTTTAAATCATCCACGACCATTAGATGATGAGTTATGCGGATGCTAAAACTCGTCAGTCTCTCCAATGTGTACCACTTTTATTGCCGAATATCTCTCGAAATTACGAATATAATTGATATTTATTCTGGACATTTTTTATGTCCTGCGTTCCCATTGGAGAAAACAGCCCGTAACGAGTCTTACGAAATTATTTTCTGTCATACTTTGCATTAATAAAGTGTGTCCTTTCTGACCATTTTATCCGTTATGATGATCGCTTCATTTGGCATTCATGTTAGCGGGCCTTGATGGAGGCATTAGATTTGCATGCTTGCCATTATAATTTATATATAAAAATTATGATTTGAAATGAATAGATTCTAGTATAGTATTATTTCTGCTAAGAGTTATCATTATTTGCTGTTCGATTATCGTTAAATTTGACCATGGCCGAAATATATATTTTATCTTTTTATAATTCCATGGTCGCCTTTATCGATTGCGAGGCTTGGTTTATTTTTGACGCTTGTTCGCTTTGGCGTAGCAGCAGTTTCCAGCTATCGCCGGACTTTCGTCAGAGGGCTTCGTCAAACGCGTCATCGTGCAGCCGGCTGTCACCGATCCCTTCCTTAATACCCTCGGAACCGGAGTGGGCAACTGATTATACTCCCTCCGGGGACTTTGCTTCGACCAGTGATTTCTCCCCAGCTGATTATACACAAGATCAAGATCTAGCGGGATCTCTTGCGGATTCCATGAAACTGCACGGAGCGGATCCATTCCTAAATACGTAAGATTTTGCAACATTTAACGCTTAAGCTAGGATAAGTTTAATTAGATGCTAAAATTTTAGTATATTAGGGTATAAGAAATTTTATATATTCAACGAACTACTTTAACAGATTTATATGGCGAATTTAATGAATTTTTAACTCCAAGTAAAGTTGTCCAAAGTAAAGTTTATTTTATAATAATGTAAAAAAACATTATATCTACGTTATATAAATTCCTTTGAAGTAGTTTTCTATTAAACAGGTACCAGCTATCAAAGCCAAGAAAATTATGAAATGTAAATGGCACAGCATTTAGATATATACCCATTAAACTTAATTAATACCACAGGCGCAGGAATATCATACGTCAAACAAATATTAATTTATATGACAAACAAGTTAAAATAAATTTTAAATGAAACTATTTTAACCGGATTAATCGCGTATATTTTGTATTTTTATA
>DWAN01002054.1:0-16062 GCA_018230445.1 Heliconius hewitsoni
ATGGAAATATACATTTAAGTAAATATTTCATCTTCTCGAGTGGGGATCGAACCCAAAACCAGTCTGTTTTACAGTCATGCTTCTGGCCTCAATCGGGATAAAATATAGAGACATTATTTGAAAACATTACATAAATTTATAAGATATTTAAATATACATTTTAACCTCACATCTGTATCTGCAACTGGTACACTATAGCATAGAGCATGTGTTTTATTTATATAATTATTTTCATTAAAAAATATTAAAGGGTCTTTGTGAATAACTACTTCGTACAGTACCAAAAACAGTGTTTTTTTAATTTTATCCAACCCAGAAATGAAATAACCAAAAATATTTTACCATAAAAACGTAGAAAGACTTTTAGCGCAAAGAAAAATATAATAAACTTAAGTAACACGCTGTCGCCGTAAATACACTTTACCCTGTGTTCGTTAAAAATGTTGCTTTTTCACCAAAATGTCTTGTGATTGCTCGACACCTACAAATGCACTGCTGAAAATTGTGAAAATATTTAAATTAGGAAAGTTTTAAAATATCTTTTAATTTAAAAAAAAATTTTTTTAGAGGAGATCATTTTTGGCTCACAGTATAAAATATTAAATTGGTTTCGGGTGCTGAATGCGCGGCACAGCCTAGATTGTTTCCGAGGCAGCCGGGATAGACAAAACCTGTTTTCATTAAATCTAAATAAAACCGGCGTTTTTTCGGCCGAAACGGATGCAAAAGCTCAACAGCGAAATTTCAACTCTGTACCATCTCTTTGCACTTTTTATATGCTTTATTTACATTTACTTATTTCGTGTTGTATTTGTTGGGAGTACATTTTTTTTAAATGCTAAACTAGTTTCGAGCTTGAGTGAATTGTAACTATATAAATGCAGTTTCCAGTATTTTATTTACGAGTTGGACGACAATTTCATTTCTTAATTTAATATATTTTTATATAGATCTACACTTTTCTAGGCCGAGTGAACCTGGGAACCTAGTATAGACACTGCGTTCCTCTTAAGATACTTTGGTTCCCCATTTTTTACTGAATTGTGGAGGCGTTGCGTTTTGCCTCGACCACAGAGCGAAGAAAATGAAAATATTTAATTTTCTCGAATGCAGACCTACAACCTGTCGCGCTTACAGTCACACGCTTGTGTTTCTACAGCACGACTGGCCTCATAAATATTTTATAGTTGTAATTAAACCTTAGATGCTATAAAAACTTATAATTATGGTTTTCGTATGTTATTCTAAAGTTTATCGATAATGCGGTAAACTGTGCCGTTATTTTTAGTACGTTCAGTTTCGAATATTTTTTTTTATGTATATATAAATATATATAGAGCAGTGTATGCTGATAGAACGTTCAAATCGCCAATATTGAACAGTATATGCAGATAGAACTTAGTGTTAAAAAAACTCAGTTTCCCGCTTTCCCCTGTTTTAGACATACAACCATGAAAGTCACTTGTAGCCTCTAGTGGGAATCGAACCATTGCGCTTGCAGTCTGGTGTCGTTATCCACCACTTCCCCACAGGGCCTCTATTTATATGTGATCATGGCATTAATCTATAAAAAAATCCTTTAATATTTCATTACTCCCACTCATTTTGCATTTGCTACAAATATTTTTACTTTAAATTTAACTGTTTCTTCAGATTGCTTACACAAAGTGCGATAGAATCCCGTCTCACAAAACAAACAACAAGAGAACAACAGACAAATCATGTCACATGGGTCTCTCTGTGTACTCGTGATAAGTATGTTTCATATATGATTCTTGTCTTCTATATACACGTGTCCTTATATGCTATATGGTATATTTTTTAGTCTCGCGCTGTATTCCGAGCATATCAAGGGATGCAGAGGAATGGAAAGAAGGGAACCTAGTGATAAGACACTCCTTTCCCAATAAAACTAGTTTCTCTCATTATTGGTTGCGTGGTCAAACTTTACGCCAAAATCATATTAATATTAATATGGTTTTGTTAACAAAAAATATTTCTTGATTGCGTTCAATTAAAATTGATATATTTTTCCAGCACATACAGATTATTTTCAGTATATATTTTTTTTGAACATGGTTTTATTAGTTTCAGTTCTGTCGAACAAATATGTAAGTATTTACCCGTTTGACAACTTACAGTTATTTTTTTCTACATATTTTGGTTCCCATATTGTCTTATGTCTTTTATGAGAAAACATGCGTCCCGAGTGGCCTATACGTCGATATTTGAAACCATAACGTTAGTGGCTGAGTTACGTGGCGTCCTCTGAGGACGTGTCGAATACGCGTGTACTCTGACCTCGTTTTAAATAAGTCTTTGCATTTCAAACATGTAATATGTATTTCCAGTTTTAATTGTGTATTCCGCACAATGTGGGGTGGACGCAGGAAACCTGGGAACCTAGACACTTTCGTTCCCCATTTTCCTCTGAATTCTGGAGGCAGTGGGTGTTGAGTGATGAAACTGAATACCGCGCTTTACCTCCTTACCAGAGTGAAGAAATTAAAATTTTAAATATTTCATTTCCTCGAATGAGAATCGAACCCACAAAACCTGTCATGTTTACGCTTGTGCTCCTGCGCCACGACTGGCCTCATTTATAAACTTTTCTTAAAATTAAGTATAATAGATTTTAAAATGCTTAAGCAACTCTGTGTACTACAAATAGCTGTAGCTGTAGATATGAGAAACCGCCGTGGCGCTGTGGCACTTTGGTCTATAAACGCAATGGTTACTAGTTTGGTTCTCTTTCGGCGATCTGCTTATATTTAAATTATTTTTATTTTCGCTTTCTGCTAGCTAAGATAGTGTTTAATTGCTCGACTGAACAACAACTAGTGAGAGTTTATGGAACAGAATCTTTTAATATTAGGGTCTTTGTGCGTACTGTGCTATGCGAAAAATAAATGAATCTGCTTTCTTATTGAAAATATTTGCAAAGAATAAATCAGATATACCGCATAGAAAGGCAAAACTTAGTGTTAAGACACCGAGTTCCCCATTTTTATCTGAATTGCGACATGCTACACTGAATACCAGAGCGGATAAGTGAAAATATCTGTATGCAGCAGCTACAATATATAACGATTAATATATGCCCATTAAAATATCGTAATATCCAAATCCTATACGCATGAAAGATATCAATAAAACAAACATGTTTCACAAATAATTTAAAGAATATCACCTATTCTATATTATTTATTTACACTCGATGAGAAAACTAAGATTTTCTCCGTCAATATGTGTCGGCTTGACGCGCCATCCATCAATCTCAACACCTTAGTATGGAAGAGCCCTTTACTGTTTAATATACATGTATGATGAATGTTTTAATATATTTTATGTTATGCAATTAACATATTAAATATCGTCGAAATTGATGGCTCCGTACTTATTTCAGAAACGCCAAAGATAAGTACGGTTTATAAAAGTTGACAAATTTAATTTTGTATGATATAGCTAAAATATGGTAAATCTTACAAGTTCCTACAGGTTATATTATTGTAACATTTTATATAAATCCGTTTAGTAGTTTTTGCGCGAAACTGGAACACACATCCATCCTCAAACGTCTTTTCCGGCGTTGGGTTCCATTCAACTCGTAGTGTCTCGAAAATTTTGCGGAAAGAAAAGGGAACAGACTGCTTAACACTAGGTTCCCTTAGAAAACCCTATAATATAAAGAGATAAAATAGTGTTCACATAAAGCAATATAAAGATTAGATATTTTTGCGGTCGATAGCCGAGATTGATTTCGTATATAGCTAGCAAGTCGTGCATCAATCATAACTGTCGAGAAGGAGCGAAGGGTTGCGCACTTGGAAACTACCATATGTTCACTTTGAAACTTAGTTTTCTAGATTTTCCTTATATTTTCCTACAACTTATTACAAGAAAATAATACTACGGTCTACGTCAATATTTATGGTTAACGATTCGTAAATAGCTATAACTTACCGTCAAGTACAACTACATGTTGTAATGTAAGTTTTTGTTGGGTTGAGCGCACTAATCTCGGGAAGTACTGAAGTCGGATTGAAAACTTCCTTTTGTATCGAAGACTAGCCATAGTCCATAAATGAGCATGGTGTACCAAATTTCAACTTTCTGAGATAGTTGTCAGTCAGTGTAAATGGGGAACGGATTTACTTTAAATATATTTATAATTCACGTCTAAAACATATTTTTTATTTATTCTTTCTTATTAAAGAAATCCATTTATAAATATTAAAACAAAGAAAGTCACAACACAGTCACAACAAGAGAGTTTCCAAATGTCCTAGGATAACGTGACGTAATAGCGTGGAGTTGTCCAAACATCATGAATCAAGTTCTGGACGTTCGTTTCGTTCAGAATTTTTACTGGATACATTACTCACTGGTTGATACCAATATTTTATAATATCTTCTACCTTTTTTTATGATGAAATTGTATTAATGAATGTGTAGTACGTTGGGTAAGAATTTAGTGCTTTCTTTAAAAGTATCGTTTTGTTTTATTATAAAAGAAATGTCATGTTATTTTTTTCCTTTTTTGCTGTTTCTTATTTATTTCCATTTAAACGCTGGGTTAAAGTAGATAAAAGCTATTTTGCTATATAACGTGTCGAGGCAAAGCGCGGCGTTGAGTTCCACCTTTAAACACACAATGACTCTAGAATTCGGCGGAAAGTAAATGACGGACGTGTTTAATAGCTACCCTATCTAAGTGTGTTATGTGCGGGATACAGCGTGAGGTCATTAAAAAATATTTACATATTAAAATATAATAATATTATGTATGATTTAAAACGTATTAAGTGCTCTAAATAACATTTTTTTAGCATGTAGCCAATTTTTAACGCCTCTCATATTAAAATTCAAAAATATTTTATAGAAAATAACATAATCAAACTTACATACTACAGCCGTGTTTATTATTATACATTTTAAATTTAATATAACATCCAGATAGTTTGCAACGTAAGCGTCTTCATATAAATTTTTCATCGCGAGAAGACATGTTTTACATTTTTTAATATTAAAAGCGCATGGCAAAATGTTTAAGCAAGAATTTTAATTTTAAAGGCAGTATGAAACCTTAATTAGAACCTGGTGCAGCCACGTCTATGTCTTTTATACTGACTCGTACAGGAGATTAATTTGTTTCTAATATTTAATATATCACTTTACGCCATCTTGGGGTGATGTCAAAACCTCTTACCGTAAACATGATGGTTGAGGGGCCGGTTTCTATTTTTTTTACCTTCACGCTGTATCCCGTACATAGCAGGGTAGACAGACGGAACCTAGTGCTTAGGCACTCCGTTCCCCACTTTCGTTAGTGCTGAGTGGGAGCTCAACGCCGCGTCTTGCTTGTTGCCAGAGCGAAGAAATGAAAATATTAAATATCTCACTTGCCCGAGTTGGACTCTGACCCACATTGCACAGATGTGCCCCTACCTAACAACGGTCTCTGCTCTGCACAAATCTCTGCTCGAGGAGATTATGTTTATCTCTCCGCTCTGTCAAAACAAAACGCGACGTTGAACTCCGTCACCCAATACACCGTTTTCGTTATACAGGTTCCGTTTTACTGTAATATATGGACATCAGAAGTTGTTATTACATTACAACTACTACTATACTACTACTACTATACTATTTTACCAAGTGTTGCGAATCTAACTCGCTGGGGTAATGAGAAAGTTACGAACGATTTTGAATTGAGCAGACTAGTCTGGATTAGTCTGATCGTTGCTCAAAATCTTTCTGGCCTGCCATCTAGTTTTAGTTGTTAATTGGAATACTGTATAGGCTATTTACGGATCCTCAAGGAGGCTTTGCGTATTGAGTGGCGGAACTCAATGCCGCGCTTCTACCTCGTTTCGAGAGCGTAAAAATCCGTATCCTGCATATATGTAGCGGTGTAGACCGAGGAAAACCTAGAATTCTCTCTCTCTCTCATTTTTCAATGCATTACATGTAAAATCATTATGTTAATGTGGAAAAATTTCCTTTTACATTAATCACGCTTAAATCGTAATACTTAATTATTAATCGGCAAAGGGCTCTGTGTTTTTCTCATTGCGGCCCATTACGAATCGGATGCGTAATCTTAAATAATTAATAATGTGGAACAAAGAGTTGGCGGTAATTGCGCGCCCGGGTTGCAGGTGCGGGCCGATCGCTAATGCGAGCGTAAATTGTAACAGACATAAGTACCATTTGTTTTTTTGTGTAAAAAAATAAATGAAACATCACTTTGTGTTGCTGTTTCTAATAATTAAAGTTTTTCTCTTTTACGTTTTATTATGGAGTATATAAGTAATGAAAGATTTTTTATGATAATTTTGATTGAAGTCTATTCTGATTGATTGACAAAAAACGTACACACGAAACTTCAGTAAAAAATTTAAATTTGATATATAAGTGGGTAGGTACATGAGTTTTTCATTATCCGTCTTCAAATCGAAACAAGCAAATTGCTGTGACTATAACTGTATAATTTAATTTATATGTCCTTTTTTAGATTCACGCTTTATCCCGCACATAGTCAAGTCTACCCTGAGACAGAGAGAGCCTAGTGCTTAGGCACTCCGTTCCCCATTGACACACTTCCGTTTCCCACTTTCGTTAGTGTTGGGACCTTAAATCTTACAACCTAGTGTTAGGACACTACGTTCCCATTAAGACAGTTCCGTGCCCCACTATCCACCAAAGTGCTTACTGTAATTCTAATTTCATAATATCTTTTATTCATATTCTACTCTAAGATTTCAAGCTACAAAGCCCTATATATTTTCAATCGAGCACAGTATTTTCAGGAAGTACTTGTCAAGATTTACATAACGTACGATAATAATAAATTACATCAATAATACAATATCGTGTGCACATTTAAATGCAACTGTAGAACTGCAGTCGGTGCTATAACTATTTTTATTAAGTAGCGGGTGTCGTGGTGTGTTATTATGTTAATGTGGAAGACTGAGTGCCGGCGGCGTTTGGGCGCCGGTCTCTTCCAGTACTAGCTCTCAATGCTACTTTCATATTATAGCTTTTTATTATATGAAAAATGGTATATGCGGACTGGAATGTATTATTTGTATTGAAATTTTAAAATTTACTTTATATGAATTAAGGCCGGTCGTGGTGCGAAGGCCCAAAGTGTGAATGAAGAATCGACTGGTTGTGGGTTCGACCCCCACTCGAGGAAGTGAAGTGAGGCAGAAATATATTTTTTAATATTGCGGAAATATAAATATTTGAATATAATATTAAACTTTACGCTGTGAGGGTGACAGAGAAAGCATGTCTGAAAGAACTTTATGAAAATGTTCAAGCTTCTTGTTTGGTTATACTTCTCGAAACTCACACTGTTTGTTTATAAACATAGGACGTGCAAACATTCACGGTCCACATAAAAATATTTTATTAAGAAAATTGTAACATCTTTTTACCTTTGAAAACGTCAGGCAGTGATAGTTGCGGGTTCGATTTCTATTTCTTAAATAAATAATCAACGACATTGCGTGTACAGTGACGGACATCAACGCCGCGCCGTAAGCTATTATGTGTACTATTAATAACTTTCCAGACCATTATTACTGTCTTATATATATGCTGAGGTGCTGAGTTTCGCAAATAACAAATCCTGCAGACGTTAACACAATGACGTTTCAATGAAAGGGCAAGTGCTCTATTCAACGTGTCTAGCAAATAGAATTTCTAACCCCAAAAGCGATTCCTTTATCTAAAATAACTACTATACTAGGCAAATTATTTTTAGGGATCCCGTACCTTTTAAGGAAAAAAGAAACCCTTATGAGATCACTATGTTGTCCGTCCGACTGTCTGTCCGTCAAGAGCCTTTATCTCAGGAACGCTTGTAGATATTGACTTGAAATTCAAACCATATATACGACCCCAGGATTTTCGAAAAAAATATTTCTACATTTACTTGAAAACAAGATATAGCCGTGTATAAAGCAAAAACGCGTATTTCGACACTATCATGGAAATCAAAATTCATAGGGCACTTCCGGTTGACCTAGAATTATAAACTTTGGAATCTAGCATATACAAGTAGTACTAGTTGAGGGAAACCTCTGAAAACTATACGTTTCTGGTTAATTCCTAAAATATAATAACCTTAAATAGCTATTAACGCGTATTTCGGCACTATAATGGTATTTTAAATTAATAGGGTACTTCCGATTAACCTTTAATTATGAAATTTGGTAACTAGTATCTTACAGTACAGGTAGTACTTATTTAAGAAAAGAAAGAAAAAAATATACATGTGTGGCAAAATTTTAAAAAATAATAGCCTTAAAAGAGGGGCCAAATTTGGCATTAAGGCCGCTAGTTCAAGTGAGGTATCAGATGAAAGGGCTCTTTCTTAGCAAAGCCTGATTTTCAGAAAAACCTCTAGACCTTAAATTTTGGTACGAAACCCACTGTGGACGAGCCCGACTCGTCCGGCTTGTCTGGTTTTTTTTTCATAAAGATAAAAAAAATAATAGTAACTTACAATTAAATAATAGTAGTATTACACTTAATGAAAAAAAAAGTAACTAAGAACTCTCAAACTTATTCTTATAAAATGAAAGTATAACAAGTAGTAATAGTCGAGAGCCATTTGAATTTAACAGGACTCCTTGGATGTTTAATTGTTCGAGGAATAGTGTAGTTGTTTAATGTTTCTTTTGACGACATGCTTATTTCTTTTTTTCTTCTTAGTTCTTTTTAAGGGGGCTGCTTAGGATAAAATTTAAAAAAAAGTGTGCTTTTCTGCTTTGTCATTATTATTTATTTGAGGCCAGTCGCCATCTCCACAATTTGAAGGCACGAGGGAAGTGTCTATATGGGAAATTTCATCATCTGCCTGCTGTGTGCGGGATTTAGGAAAATTAAAAAATATATGAGAGATTTAATATCTTGGCGATTATACCGGTAACAGTAGGTCATCATTGCTACTATCCTCTGCAAAATAAGGATAGAATAACGAAATATATTTGTATATAAATACATGAAACTACTAAAGCAACACAAAGTGTATGTTTTTTTTTCTAAATTGTAGGGTAGGTAGGGAAAATTTAACGTCAATACTAACTAACTCCGTTTATGTCATTGATGTTCTCTTTTGATGTACACTTACGCGATATATTATTATCCTATAAACCTTTATTATTTCAAACTCAAAGAGAGTCACTTCTTCACGTACTCTACAAAGTTAGTTTTACTTATTTAATTGGCTGAATCGTCACCAGTTATTTTATAGAGAGAAACTTACTAACTTTTTTTAGTTGAGTTCTTTAATATCTTTATATATTTTTCAACATTTGAATTTAAGTTTAAATATGCACCTAATTTAATGCATAACTTTACTTTGTTCTATTAAAGTTTCTAAAGGGGACAATGAGACGTAGAAACGTCTCATATTCCCATCTGGGATGCAATGTTCTAGATTAGGGTAATTACCTTACTATCTCAATCGAGCTTCCGTTCGATTGCTTTTATCGAATTATATTGAAATTGTCCTCGAAACCCGTCGATAATGTCTTGGTGCGGTTTGTAAGAAAATGTTTTAAGTTGCATGTTGATTTAATATGTAAAGGAATTAGTAATAAAATACTGCAAACTTATATAGTTAGTCAACTATTATGAGTTGTTCTTACCATTGACTTCTCAGTGGGCGAGTCCGAGTCGCACTCGACTGTTTTTTTTTCTCTTTTAAATTATTACAATTAAAAACAAACATGATTAATGTTTTTTTTTAATTCTGCCTTATTGAAGCGTTTTCCTAATAAAAAAGCGTAATTTGCATTGTTTACTCTGAATGGGTCCTGTAAGCATTTGTGATAGGTAATAGGTGCTGTTCTATAATATTTAAATAAAAAATGATTTTGGTTTTTGATTATTTGATGAACACATCAATTTTCGAACATCTTATTTACTAACAGCAATTTGCATTAGCCTTATTATTATAAAAGCTACAATTATTTTTACGAAATTGTTTAGATAATATTTTTTAAAGAATATAAAGTAGAAACACGTTCTTAAACCGAAAGTTTCGAAAGAACTCAAACTACTTTTTCGTTGCTTAGTAACTGACAGGCAACGCACAGCCGATATAAATGACGCAGAACGCTGCAATTTTACATGATGGAGCAATTTGGTTTCTTGACATGAAAAAGTGTAGAAGAGCAGTAAACCTGTATTTTCTGAAAGTCCCATAGGAACGGGTATAAAATTAATTTTGTGTTTTATAGTCTACGCAAACGAAAAAGGCTACGCCTCGTGTAGTATAATAAAACTTGATAATAAAATATCGTTTTTAAATTGAATATTTTCATATAGAGACCGTCCTGGCCCAGAGACACAAGTGTGTAATGCGATGTTTGTGAATTCGATCCCCACTTGAGGGAATGAATTATTCTTTATTAATATTGTAACTTCTTCTCTCTGGCACCAAGGCAAAACTCCGGTGATGAGTTCACTCACGCAATGTCTCGAAAAAAGAAATTCCGTAGAAAGTAGGGAATGGAGTGACTTAACACTAGGTTCCCTCTACCTACTCTGATGTGTGCGAGATACAGCGTGAAGCTGATTTATTTATTTACATAGTAGGTACATTGCTTTTTAAATAAAGACCTATCTCTAAAATGTTAAAGTTCATAACTGGCCTACTGTTGTTTGTTGCAGCTGTTAGAGGCGCCTGATGCTATATAAATATTGTTTTATTTGTTATTTTATTGGTCACTATTAGTACTAAAAATATATGCCAAATTTATTTTATTTATTTGTTAACTATCGCGTAGGTTTTTTGTTATAGCAAATATTGGAAGTAGTTTTTATAAAAAAAAATATGGCAATCATAGGTTTGTTTAATATGTTTTGAAAGTTTAGGTTAACGCTTTATTTCGATCATAGCAGGGTCACGTAGGCAGAGGGAACCTGGAAACGTATTGTTAAGACACTCCATTCCCCATTTAGGCCTACTTTCCGCCAAATTTAGAGCTTGCGTGTTGACTGCCGGAACTCAAGGCCGCACTATGCCTTATGACTTAAATATTTCATTCCCCCGAATGGTAGTCGAACCCGCAACTGTCGCAACTTCGCCACGACGGCACATTCGAAAGTGGTTATATCTTTCCACCGATAACATGATGCTATATTTCATTTTACAAGCAATAATTTATAATTTATTTTTTATTAATAATGATTCAAGAAATATCTATAAAAATATCAATACTACTGAAAGGCAAAACTCTTTGTAAAATTACAAAAATATACGGTCATACCATTATCCATAAATAGAAAATGAAAATGCCGTAACTCCACATAAAAGCTGGTATCGTAACTAAGTTACGACTACAAGGAGCCTCCGAGGCGCCGCTGCCATCGATAACTTTAGCTTCTATTTTATTGCACTTTAACTTGTTTGTTGCCTTATTTAGATGTTGGGATGGATCGACCGTCGTCTTTAGACTTTCGATTTATTTTAATAATTAGGTATACTTATTATTAGAAGAGATATATTTAAATTATTATATTAATAGATATTTATGCATTATATACTTCAGTTGTGAGTTGAATTAAATAATTCATCTTTACAAGTAAAGAAAATTTATATTTTAAATTATTTTTACAATTTACATCTATAATAATATTTACCTAACATTCCTTGAAGCCAGTCGTAGCGCAGGGACGCAACTGCGACTGTAAACGCAACAGGTTGTGGGTGCGATTCCGACCCGGGTAATGAAATATTTTATATTTTCATTTTCTCGCTATGGTAACGAGACAAGGCGCGGCGTTGAATTCCGCCTCTTAACACGTAATGCCTCCAAAAATCGGAGGAAACTGGGGATCATCTAAATATGAACAGAATGTCTTAACACTAAATTTCCATATTCTGCTATGTGCAGGACACTAAATATTTAACTTATATAAATAATAATCAAAAGTAAAACGGTTTACAGCTTGACCGGAAGTTCTCACTGCATACCTACTTGGCGCGCTGTTATCAAATGACGCCCCGGTAAGGACGGTTGGTCTTCCGGGCTTAAATGTTAGGTGAAATATAAATAGACTCTGTTGATTAGAAATGCTATTTTAAAATAAACTACTGTATAATGTTTGTTCAATGTAGAGACAAAAGTGCTAGCTTACACATGCGGCTTTGGTCGGGTAATCAAATGTATGAGACGTAAAAATCAAAATAAATCAGCAAAGAAAGAAAATATTAAAAAATAATATTACAAAACCCTTGAATGGGGATCGAACCCAAAACCGTGGCGTTACAATCACACCTGTGTGGCCCTGAGCCACGACGGCTTCAACTGCATAATACATTATAAGTGCCGCAGGTACATCGAAACGATTAACGCTATGCAATATTATAGGCTGTATTATATTATGTATAATGAACTATGAAACAAAAATATTTGTTGAATTCGAACCAGTAGTTTCTGAGATTCAACCAAACAGGCTCTACATCTTTATAATACTGGTGGAGATTTATATTTTATTCCCATATCACTTGGTTATAAGCCAAAATAGTGTCTTGTAATTTTTCTGTGATTGTTGCAAGTTTGTTCCCACTCGTGGAAATCATTTATTTAATTTTTCTCTAATAAACATTACAATTATATTTGCTTATCACAAAAATGCTATTATCAGAAATTTTATATTTTCTTTTTAATTAATTAATAATTTCTACTGCAATATATTATATTTTACGCTGCACTCCCGCTGTGTAGAATAGACATGCAACTTTTTCCAACTACTCATCTGATTGAAATGAAACGTGGCCACCGTTTATTCAACTCATACGTATTAATACAATTTTATATCCATTTTAATAATTATCATATGTAAATATGTGTATAATATATGTATTTATAAAATATATTAGTTATTTTTATTGAAACAATTCAATTTAAATTTGCAGTGTTTAGTTGTAAACACAACAGTGACTTTGAACCGTTAGGAAGAATGAATTATCTTCATTTTCACTATATAAGAGGAAGTAGAGAGTTGAGTCGTCCTTACAAGTTTGTTTGCACGCGGGATAGAGCGTGAAACTAAAAACATATTTTCATTTACACCTCACATTAAACGTTACCTTATAATTAACCCCACACCAAATACAAAACCAAGCTAAACGAAATGAACCCAAACCACTTCCCCAAACCCCACAGAATCGATCACATTATAACACGTTCGCTAAATTGATATTTTGTACAAAAAGCTGGCAGTAATTCAGGCGGCTCTTTTAATTGACGCGATGACGCGGCGACACGAAAACAATTTAGCTTGGCTCTCTCTGTCGGTAAATTGACTGGGTTATTTATTTTTGAACGATCGAGGGCCCTTTTGTTCTATGCAAAATGTAAATAAACTAGCGGTTATTTCTCGTGTTTTAAATAGTAATGTGATGTTTAAGTTAAATGTGTATGTGCATTTTTTTTGTGCAATCTAAAAATACCTGGACATATCTAGATAATTATCTGTAGTTTAAGTAGCGGATAAATATAAAATATCATTAAAGCTGATAATTATGAAAAAAAATAAAAAAGTACGGACCACGTGTCTGTAGTGTTTAGTTAATATATGTAAAAAAAATTGTGTCAAATGTCATTTAAATAGAATTTCAACACCTACTACTATCTTGTCCTATGGGGAACGGAGTGTCTCAACACTAGGTTCCCTCTGCCTACCCTGCTGTGTGCGGGATACAGTGTGAAGCTGATTTTTTTTTTTACTACTATCCTACCTGTGATTGTGGGTCAGGTTCCCGATCCAGGAAAGCAGAGTATATTCCAACATTTTTCTCTTCCTTGTTATATATTGGGGTTTTTCATTCTCACGCCCAGCATGCAATGTTTCTAAGTAGATGGGGAGCGAAGAATGGCGTGATATATTACTAGGTTATGTGTTCCTATTCAGTAAAATACGGGCGTATGTACATAAACAATACAAAATACATGTGTTAGTGAACTAGATTGTAGTTACAATTAAGTTAAATTAACTTATATTTTTAAATAAGAAATTTTATAAACTATTGGGATTGCTTATTCCTATTTTAGTTTTTATGCTCTCTTTTATTATTTATAGATGTCGTTTTTTGTTTTTATTCTATAATTTATTTAAATACTTTATTAAACAAAACAAACTTTTCAATTGTGTGTGTCAGATTATTTTATTATGACGATTCGAGAGTAGAATTTATAATTAGCAGTCAAACCAGTCAATGGCACAGGTGCACGAGCGCGTGAGTGTAAATGCGACAACATGTGAGTTCGATTTCCACTCAAATAATTGAGATATTTAATATTTTCATTTCTTAGCTCTGGTGTCGAATCAAAGCTCGATGTCGATTTACGCCACTCAACTCGCAATATCTTCTGTAATTTGGCGAGAAAAGGTTAAGAAGTGTCTTAACGCTAGGTTCCTTTTGCCACCTAGCCATATGTGGTATACAGTAAAATCTTATCAAAATCGAATCCTTTCAAATCTCGTTAAATCTAGACACATTCAGAAAACGTCGAATAATCGAACAAGAATCGCGTAATTACGTATAACAGACGTCCAGAGGCCATCTATCATAGCAGTCACAAGTTTCAGCCATCACTCACTCAGATCTAAAAATGAACGGATAAACGAAGAAAAATTGCTCCAACTCTTCGAAGACTTGTAGGAATCTTAAATTGTGTTTTTATAAGATTAATGATCGTTTATGTTCTTGTTATAATTATATATTTATAGTTCACACTTCCCGTATCTATAGCTGGCGTAGCTAGGTATTTTGGGCTAAAATTTTGTGTTAAAACGCCCGGAGTGTTTTAATTTTCTAACTCTGTAAATGAAATGAAAATGTAAATGTGAACTGAGGCTTCCAAGTAGAATATACCACGGAATCGTTCATGTAGTTAGCATTCAACAGCGGTAATTACATTCGTACACAAATTATACATACACAAATTATGCAAAAATGGCCTTATTAATTCTACTTTTGAAGGTGAATTTAGGTACATATATTGAAAAAAAAAATATGTTGCAATATGTTAAATTGGAGAATAATTAAAACATTAAACAATCTGTGACTTTTTCTTTTTTTTACACTTACCCATCATTGCACTTTGATGTTGGCGATATCTAGTACCTATATAAAACTACATATTTTTTTATCAGCTTCACGCTGTATTCCGCATATAGGAGGGTAAGCAGAAAGAACATAGCATTAACTCCGTTACCAACTTTCCAACGTTTTTTTTTATGAATGGGGGAACTCAACGCTGCGCTTTGTGTCGACACCAGAGCAAGGAAATGAAAATATAAATTTAAATAAATATTTCATTTCCTCGAGTGGGTTCGCACCCACAACCAGTCGCGTTTATTCACAGATTTGTGATCCTGCGCCACGACTGGCCTCATTAATCTATACTATTGTTGTAAATATCTAAAATAACTGTAATAGTGCAATTGAATGCCAAAGAACGTACAATGCGGTAATCTTATATAGTAATTTGAAGTTATCCCAAAGCGACCGCGCACGGGTAGGCTTCTACGACTAAATGCGCCTCAAGTGAACCATTAACTTAGAGAAAGTTTCTTTGATGGTTCATACAAGAAGGTATATAGGAAATATTTAATATTATCACAAAATCGTTGAGGTACTAGTTATATTATACATATATGTATATAAACATAACCCATTTTGAATGAATACTAATCCCATTGGGAAGAAAAAATATATAAAAGTATTTATGCTTGAGACCAAGTAACTTTAAGCGCGACAAGTAAGGCGTTGTGGGCTTGATTTCCACTAGAAGAAATGAAATATTTCATATTTATATTTTCCACGGTCTGATAACTCAAAGCGCGACGTTGAACTCCGCCACTTAACACGGAATCCCTCCAGATTTCGGTGGAAATGAGGACAAAAAAATACAAACTACCCAACTAATTTTTATTTTATAAAGTAGTAGAATACATAGTAGTAGAATACATATATTTCCATTTCTTCGCTCTGGTGTCGAGGCAAAAGCGCGGCGTTGAGTTCTG
>DWAN01002055.1:0-16059 GCA_018230445.1 Heliconius hewitsoni
ATATATATATATATATATATATATATATATATATATATATATATATAAATGTTAAGCTTAAAGTTATTTTACACTTATTTTAAATTCCAGAAGCATCAACGTCTCCTGCCAACCAACTTGTATGTGATTCTCTACAACTTCAAATCTCGCCACGCTGACGAGTTGGATCTGAAAGCCGGTTACAAAGTGACCGTCATCGATACATCTGATCCCGATTGGTGGAAAGGCAAATGTTTGGGCAAAATAGGATACTTTCCTTCTAAGTACTGCACAAAGCTTCAAGCCGGAGAACGACCGTTACAAGTTACTCACAATTTACAGGTGACGTTCATTTAAATTGTCGTTTTTTTTTCAGTATATCGCCCTAAAAATGGCGTTAAGTTCCGTCACTTAACTCACATGACTCATAAATTCGGCGGAAAGTGAAGAGCGGAGAATCTTAGTTAAATAATATTTGTTACACTTTAGGTATCAGATGGGGACAATGGACTGATGTTGCTTCGTGATCAGATCGTCATTCAAGTGGGAGACGAGGTTGACGGGATGGTGATGATCCGCTCCGGTGATAACCGACAGGGAGTGTGTCCGGTCAAGTTCCTACAGGAAGTGTGACGCTTTAAGCTACCGCACTTCAATGTTATGAAAGTAAGAACTAAATCTATTTTGTATACATGTAGATATATTTTTCTGGGTGGGCCTTGACTTTATATGTGAAGTAATATTTTAGTGTAACGGCTATTTTTAACTTATCACGAAAATTATTATTGTTGGTAAAAATTCAGGGGTGGGCACCAAATTAATCTGGGGTGGCCACGCACCCATTTCCACGCCCATATGTATGTCACAATTTCATATTTATTAGTTTGCGGTTCATGACCTTGGTGAATAAACAAAGACAACTTCATGGTTCTATTCAGTTTCCATTCAAGAAATTAGAGATATGAGATGTTACAGTAACAGGAAATATTACAAACTTTGGAAACTAGAAACGCTATTATAAAGTAATAATAAACATATTTATTCCATTTTTTTTTTCAATAAATATTTCGATATCAAATTTGGTACGAATATATTCAAATAGAAAATTAGACGCTATACTCAAACGTAATGCGAATATTAAAAAATCATGTGAAATTTTTCAGAGACGCGGCTCACTCTCCAAAGAATCAAATAAATATTACGAACCTAAACCCACCCGCAGCGCGCCGGTCACGCCCTGCGACAGTGAATCCACTTGGTCCGATCCCTACGAACCTCGACCTACCTACAACTACGCAACGTCCTCCAGATCAGACAAAGCCAGCTACGAGGCCTCCGTACAAGGTGTATGGTGGTGGAAGCGGCCGCTAGGAGTGCGGCGGACGTTCTGCAGAAGATGTGGCGCCTCTTCATCATCACGCCCGCTACAGATGACACCCTGCACAGGAAACCAAAGTGATTATGATTATGAACGACCTATAATGTCTGATGAACGCCCTCTTAATTTTGTTAGACAACTGTTCCTTTAGAAATCTTGTGAAAAACTTACTTTTTATATTTTTTGTTAAATTTCACATGACGTAGTTAATTTGTCTTAGGTTACGAGTTCTGGCCTATTCATTTAATAAAAATCTTTTTATGCTTCTTACTAGATAAAAAAAATACTTTGTGTCAATTTCATTTATATTGATTGATTGAATGATACTTTAAAAAATTAAAAATTATAATTAATTGATATGTATTTGTGATAGAGTAGGTGACGCGTTATCATATCATAGTCTTATTCTTATGATGAATGCTTTTGCAAATGCTTTGTGTATTTAATATTTTATTATATTTGAAATTATTGCCTTTGTGTACAATTTGTACGCATTTACCAATCCTTACTATTTTGCTGAATTAAATGAAACTATTTTAAAATTTATAAATTTTAGTACGGCCTATTTTATTCGAAAAATACAATCCTTCCATATTCAGAATTTATTTTGAAAGGGACACCCTGTATTATTGCGTAAGTATATACAAAAACTTATAGCTACATATCATTTTACAACAGATATAGAAATATATATATGTATATATATCTCTATATGATTGAAAAATATAACGAATAAATATAATTATATATGTAAAAAAAATCCCCTAATAAAAATTATATATTCGAATTTAACTGTATACTTAATTAGATACGTATATGTACTTAGTCGTATAAAAGTCACAAGATGTCTCTTAAATTGACTATTTATATTATACTACTTTTATTACCTATGTAAAATAAATGTATTAAATTAGTTTTGTAACGTATTTGTTGTGATAATTCTAGTCATTTTTTTTTTCTTATTCTATTCGGAATTTGATATCACCCTTACAGCTAACATTTAATAAATGTGAATACTTGAATAGGATCTTTATTTTGAAATTTCGCAAATAATAGATTTATGAAAATAAAATTTAAATAGATAGTAAACTCAGTATATATTTTTGCGATGGTCCAAACCATTAACTGTATTTCGATTTTAAAAAATAATAATTTTGAATTGTATAAGTAGTAGTATTTACTTGTGTTATGTCATATTTTTTTAATGTTACGTCCAGTTCTTCCTTTTTTCATTTATATTCTGTTTCACCTAATAAATTATAGGTATATTATATATTTTAATATCGTAAAAGAGCAACCTCTTTAAACACTCCACGAAAAATAATATACGTAGAATTATTTAAGTGAATAGGTAGGTAATAATTAATATCTTTAAACATAAAAAGATTAGAGTAGATATGACGGGAATCTTGCACAAATCTCATAATGATACCAAATATATACCTAATCGTTAACTATAATAGAATATATATGTTTGCTCGGCCCACAGAAATTGACTTGTTGTATTTTTAACGCTGTATCCCCATTGGGTATCCACGTAGCAGTGTAGGCAGAGGGAACCGAAACATAAAGCATTGCGTGTTGAGTGGCGGAACTCAACGCAGCGCGTTTTTATTTATATAATAGAAATATTTTATAATTACACATACAATCCGATATTAATTAATCTCAGTGATCATGTCATAGCTCGTCAAGAGATCCACCAAAATGAATGAATATTTTCATAGCCGCAGTTTGTCTCTTATAAGAACACTTAAATCACTGGAGTTGTAAGCTTCAATTACTACTTACAATTACTAAATACTTCGACAAACTATATATCCCTGCTTTCCCTTGCTTTTTCCTGCGGCTGCTGCTGCCCAGAACAGGCCTGGACTTCAGCTTTGAACAGATCTGTTTCTAAAAAGGTTTTTTTTATATTAGTAAAATTTTTGGGCGGGCACTGACCCCTGGTCACCCAGGTCCCTCCTCCCGCTCTATTCTTACTCATGTATAACTGGCATGCGAAACACGAGTAGATATAGAATAGGTAACATACTGCCGTACGACAATTCTCGTACTACTGTACTAACGTATGTAACATTATAGGTGATAGATCATTAAAATATTCGAAGTCTATGTGTTTAATTATATTTATTTATTTTTAAATATACATGTTAAATATTCAAATTCAAAGTATATCATTAAATGTCATATATAATATAAACTCTTAGGTACCGTTTCTGAGTGTCTATCCTTATAATAGAAATTGTATCGGAATTTTTAATATGTATAAAACAAGCTGAATACAAATTAGTCAATATTATTGTAAAGCTACATATATTATTAATAATTAAATATGCATATTAATTCATAGTTCCTTCTAAACCTTCCTAAATGTATTAACTATTGTTGTCGAAACACGAAAGTTATTTAAAAATATATTTAACTTTGTCGCGGTTTATTTGACACGTTTATACCGTCCCCTTGGAGTTTTAAGTGTAATTATTAACAAATCAAATTATATGATATGATATATGATTATAGAAAAATAAAATATCGAATATAAGCAAATATATATATATATATATATATATATATATATATAAAAATTAGATAAACTGCGAAAGCAATTTCTTTATACGATATATTAAAAGTTTTTGTTTTTGTCCTGATTAATTCCAATTCCTACTTAAATGTTGCTTATTTATTGCTTTTAAAATTTTTTCGCTTTTAGGAACCAATTTTGCAATAGTTCATTTTAGGACAAGAAGTTTTAATATTGTTTTTATTTTATTTAGAATAAAATAGTAAATCTAAGGTACTTATTATATACCCTGTTCTAAAATAAAATATAAAATTTATTGTTAATACGTGAGAGCACAGCTATTATATCATATAAATATAGATTTATAAAAACGATGTCTATTGGGAAAAAAATATATGTAGTAGACTTAAATATAATAATATTATACAATTCAATGCCAATACAAAAAATAGATTATTGGTTTTTTTTAAACGTGTCGCTCAATTAGATGCGAACTGAAGCGTTAGTTTAGCTGAACGATGTTTTTTTTTATATAAAATACCATAATTTATTTCGATCAATTTGCTTTATAACGTTTATTTTAGTTTCATAATATATAAACATAAAAGTAATACTATATGAATATAGTTCGTTATGTGTTTTAGTTTTAATAATATGTATTATGTGCAGGTTTTTGCTTTTTTTTTGGTACGACATAATGCAACCTACGTTATTGAACCAAAGAAATATTATTGTTTAAATATTGTTTGAAACAAGAAGACCCTAAAGGATCCCCTAGTGAGATATATAGATTTAAGTAATAATAAATGAGTATTTTAGTATTATACATGTGATTATATGGATCATAGTATTTTAAAGGTCTTACACCAGTTATATTTAACTGAATGTTGTCCATTAGATATATTTTAATTCCTACTGATCATTGTTGGAAGCGGTGGTTTGGGGCATGTTAAATTTTATAAAATTTACATATTTGGAATAGGCGTATGATTTTCAATATATTGAATTTGAAATAATGGTAAAATTTGTAGTCTCAGTGGGTTTAACCGCTTTTCCACTTTGATCCGGCTACAATCTGTGACTACTTGAAGATGGAGGTTACTAATATAGTAACTTTTCATATTGGCTTGGTAGAATATTCTTAATGTTACCTTAAATTGGTCACTTGTGTTATGAAACGACACATTAGATAAAGATCACACGTAAATTTATTGTATTTTTGAGTTTAATGTACGCTTTGTAAGACCAACTAGTCTAAAACCATGTAGATGTGTGTATTTCTGTAATCGAAATCGATTTTTTTTCTATATTATGCTTGTATCATTTTTTATATTATTTTTTCAAAAAAAAATACGATAGTTTTATTACTTGTATTTTGTTGTATTTAGATTCCAGTACCAATACCATGCGTTAGATTAAATAAATAATATCACATTTATATGTCTTTCATTTATTTGAAATATCCATAACCTATCCTAACAAAATTTAGTAATGTATAAGTAAACAAGAAAAAAAATAGTATGTCAAAAATAGAAACTTAACGTAATTTAAGTATAGGCAGTAAGAACCCCAGTCTAAGTTTATTCGCAAATTATCAAAATATTTTTAGTTGCGGAACCGAACGAATTATTATTTTTATCAGATCATTAAAATGAAAATATTAACAATAATTCTTAATTCTCTACTACAGATCCATCACGTATAGGTAAAGTTAAGCACAGTGGCATTGCATCACGATTGCTTTTTGCTATGAAATATTTAACATACAGCAATTGTGACGCAGTTTGGTTTTTTTTAAATATGAGATCTAAACAAAAAAAATAAACCTTATTAATAAGCGTCATCTGTTAGTAAACTATATTATATTGTATCGCCTGCTAAAGCAATCCAACGACGCTGGTTGATTGTAAAGTGGTAAAGCGCCTACAGATGGCACTTATTTAATTTTTAAATAACTCAGCATCACATATTGACTATTATCATTGAAAATTATAAAATAACAAACAACCATATGTATATTATTCTATTCTCATATAAAAGGCGATATTTAAGTAAAGTATCGAAGCGAAACAATAGCAGCCAGTTACGCTACGGTACATGCACAGCGAGTGGGCACCGAATGCCGACCCTACTTTTCGCCTCCACGCCGTGTGTCGATAACCCTGTGTAGACGCGCCTACCATTACGCCTGCGTCAGTGTAGTCTCTAAAAGGAGGCACTAGCTTGGACGCATTCCAACATACAGCAAACAAGTTGGTGCGCTTTCTCGTTCTCCAACTCGAAATGCACTTCTAAATAATCAATATACGACATTATAACAAAAAAATATATAAATAATAATAATTGTTCTGAATAAACATCGCTCGATGTTCTAATCTAAATAATGTACGATAAGTACTCTTGTGTTGCGTTGCGCAGTTTGACATTCCTCCGGACAGATGGCAGCACTGAAAATATTTGACATTCCGCGAATTCCAACCGCAGTGGGCTCGGCTCAAATGTCAAACGCGACTATTTCATCAACAGAGTCGTGGCGCGGTAGCTGGATTTTATTAAAATAATAACAAATACTATTACAGTTTAGCTGTAGCAATATGGATAATAAGCGGTAAAACACAGTGCATTAGTTAACGTCGTAATAATAATTGTTACGAATCGTGTCTCAAAGAAATATTGTATAGTCGCGTAGTTTTTGCGAATCGTTTCATATTGATTTTTATTCTTCGCCGGTTTTGTAACTTTGTTTTAGTTAAAATCATATCTTGGTAAAGTATTTTACGTCTAACATTATAATTTTGTGCTACTAATAAGTTTGTTATTGCAAAGTGAATAATTTGAAAACTTTCGACCCTGCATTGTGTTGTAACGTGGGAAAAATGTAAGTATTAATAATGATTTATAATTTAGCTATTCTCTGCTTTATTACTATTTAACTGCACTAATCTTTAAAAAAATATAAATATGTAATATTATGTAATATTTATTTTACTTTTATCATAACATTCTGTCATTAAAAAACCCAGTTGGTAAGTAAGTAACACACGAACGCCATTAGACACGACGTTCATAACAACATTTGTTTCACAAAAATTTCAACAACGCAAAAAGTAACAATTGTGAAGTATCAAATAAGTAGCTATCGAAATAAGTACTGGCAAGTACGTACCTACCGGTTTGATTTACGGACACGCCACGCAAAAAAAACCGCCGCTACTCGGCGCGGGGCATTCAGCGAGCATGGCGATGGCGAGGAATCTCGCGAGCATAATAGCGTGGAATGCGACTGATACGAGCCTATAAACAATTTCGTGTCGACACACGGCCCCGGTGATAAGAACTCGATAATACCGTCCGATTACCCAATGTGACCCACGTCGGACGCTTGCTTCACGCGAAGACGTTGGAGTCGATATGAAATTTGTTAACATATATAAAACTAGCTTTTAACATTCGTTATGACATACAAAGTGAACTAGGGAATTGTAACCGAGTGTACATTGGATTCGAATTATCGATATGTTCCTGATATGTTCCTGTTCAGTTAAACAAACTCTTCAGCTTTATAACATTATTATTAATAGATGTTTACCGCATCCTCTTCATTTAAAAAATCGTAATGTAATTTGTATAATGTTTCATAGTATTTCATATTTATTTGTAATTAAATATTAATTAGAAATAAAAAAAACGCGGTATTTTAATGTTATTTCATTAGTAATTAACTCTTTTATTAATTAAAAACTATAAGCTTCATCACGTAACGATCATACGCTCTCGGTAACATTGAATAGTACATCACAGTTATCATTAGTTTTATGGATGTGGCATTGCATTCTTTGCTTGTAATCAGTACGCTCCATTTTATGTATATATAAAATGCAAACAAATTGAAATACCTATGACTGTATAAGTTAGAGGTTTTCATCAATTCATTGGTAGGTCAATCAATTTGTTTACATTTTTAATTTTCATACAAAATTTTGTCTCACGTTTTATAAATACGTCGTCTTTGATAATAGCTTAACGAGCAGCGTTGGGTCTCATACTTGAAACATCTGCCAGTCCCCCGACCCTCGAAAGACACGTGCGCGTGCGCACAGCAGGGGTGGCAACCGTCGTAAAATACAGGCACCGCACCCCAAATGCGGGCATTCCAATGTAACAGCCAAATTCAATTGTAAACTCTACTCCATAGCGAAAAGAGTCAGTGTAGCGTACAAAATGTGTTAAAATAGATTATTATTTTTACCGCACGGAATGTCAAGGTTCGATCACAATGTGAATACAATTTTGGAACTTTCAGGTGACAGTTGTTCTACCTTTAAACTTTATTATTTAAATATATGAAAATATTTTCAAATTCCATTTAGTTACATTCTTATTTTTTGGCAACGTGATTAAATTTAATTTTACAAATGCTATTTTAAATAATCTTATTTTGTAAATATGCTAAGTTTATTTATGCACTAGTGCATCATTATCATGTTGTGTCATGTGGGCCATAATACTAACATTATATTTTACTATCATTGCGAATTAATGACTTTCTTGTCTGATTAATGACGAAAAATTGTCATTTTAAATGTTCTGCAATATCGAATTATGAAGTTTCTATAGGTTTTTCTATAAAGTACACTTAGATTTTTTATATTTGTGTATCTATCTAAAAGAATATCTAAAATATTTAGTGTTTGCCAAGATTTTTAAGTCTCAGTGCATCAATGGACTGAATTAAATGTGTTATAAACAAAGCGTCAGATATTTTTTACTTAGGCACCTAAAATCCAGCTTATTATACATATATTTTATTATGATTTCAATTTCATTAAAAATATTACGCCAAGAACACAGGTTTGACAACGAAAATAATTATTAAGTGAGCTTAGATTTTATTCATACAATGATATTTTAAAGTATATTACTTAAACCTCATGCGATACATAATAACTAGTTCCTGTTCCGTTGAACGGCTTCGTGACCATATTGGTACAGACAGAAATAAAACTATTCTTTTACATAATTAAATGCTTTACATGTTCTGTACATTAATCAACAGGATGGCATTACTTTCTTGAATACCATTATTTAATCTTATAGTATTTATTACTTTACAGTCTTCACGAATTCTATATTTAGTTGTAATTTTATAAGAATTTTCAATGTAAACAGTTTATATGTGAATGTGGGTTGCCCTTTGTGCGTAACGCTTGAAGGAAATATCAGATAGCCTGATTAAGAATCATAAAACTTCTAAATATGTAAGTGTTTTTGTTAACCGTACATACATACATACATACATACAAGCCCGGTGATCTATTCTGACGTACTGGCCGGCATACCACACGCCCGTACGTACCCACTCGTGACTCCGCCTCCGAGAAAAATTCTATTGTGGTTAATGTACCAAATTCCTCATCATTAACGTGGCCATCGCACTATCATTCCAAAAGTTTTTGTTCGTCTCACTTCGTCCGCGGACAACGATCTCGAGTTTTGAAACTACAAATGTCCACATTCCGGGAATCGCGTCGTTTATTAACTTCATTAAGAATTTACGAAGATTTTATTGATATTATATTATTGTATGCATATGGAATAAATAGTTATAATATTCTAATGTAGGTGCAATGAAAATGGCAGCTTGATATATAACAACGGAATATCTTCTACAATTTTTATAATTACTAACTATGCATAGATATTTTAAAATAGCGTTTAAAATAACGATCCTTACAACAATATTAATGTCATTGTTAGTGAAAATTATTAAACAGTTTTGAACACAAACATTTAATAATAAACAGCAATATATGGCAGTGTGTCATGTTAAGAAACACAACACAATTTGTCCTCCCATCCCATCACTGAATCGCGGCGCATATCTATTAACTATAAACTATTTGTGTCAGTTTAATCAAATCATAATGTCGCATTTTCGATCTGACAGTGGTCCATTGGCTGTGTTCCCGTGGACGGTATGTGCGTTGCACAACTCTGTACGATGTCTCTTTACGATCATCTCTTATATACTAGACACGCGCGCAGCACGGACGTCTGTTCTCCGTCTAGCCGTTTACGTACCGTGGACTTTTCGCTTCGGTATTTGCATGCCATTATAATATAATCTATATACACAACGACATTCATTCTCCGAGCCAAATATTTTTACGTGCCTAGATATAAATTATTTCTGTTTCAAAATAAGAGCTTTGTATGAAGAAGGTAGTTTTATTTTGTAGATGACTGATAAGATAAGATCTTGCTTTTTTTGCTTTAATCGGTTTCGAAAGCAAAATTAATTTGAGAATTGGGTAACGTTAATCTTGTTTAAGTATTATTTTCTTTATCATCTAATAAAATAATTTTCATTAAAAATATATATATAATAATTGTGCTATTTAAAATACAAAATAATATTCCAACGTTTTGTTTTTAGTCAAGATGAAAAAGATAGAGTCGCCACTGGACGTGCTGTCACGTGCTGCTACGATGGTGCAGCCGTGCCCGGCTTATCCTGCCAGCGATTCAGACGGCTTTGGTACGTAAAACTATGCATTTTTTGATTTGGTTTAATTTATTATGTTTTGGTTAAAATTTAATTGCACTCTGCATTCCCATATCTTTTACACAAAATATATATTATTTATTGACCATCTTTTGACAGCAGCGCTACTTAAATATTTAGTGTTTGCTTTATAAACTATTAAACTGATCGGCAAAAATATATATTATTAAGCATATAACATATTATTAAATTCTAAATCATCAGCTTAACGCTGTATCCCGCATAATGCAGAATAGTCAGAGGGAACCTATTGTTCAGACATTCCGTTCTCCACTTTCAAAATCAAAATGAATCGTTATAATATTTAGGTATAAACAAATGTATATATAAACGTGTGCCCCAAAACCTGTAATATCACACTGTGATACAGTATCTGCCCACATGGCTGATGAAATCCGAGACAAAGGGCCGCAATTTTAAAATATGGATCAAACGCGCTCATCTTGTTTACTGACTCGCGTTTCACTTACTCCAGTAGTGTATGCTGTTCTTTAACCTTCGAATAATAAAGCGAACAAATGGTATTGTAAAATATTTTACCTGGTTTTTTTTTACGTCCGTAACGAGTTGGCTCACTTCTATGTTTTCTTGTACATATTTTTATAGACAAAAACTATGAAAATATAGAAGGATTTATGTGTGTTTGTGTTGGGATAACGGAATATCATTTAAAATTCTTGTTTTAAAATTTTTTTTTGCACTTAATATCTAATATCAAAAGTAAATGTTTATCTTTTTATTATGTACTCCAAAATATATTTTAAAAAAATATGAAATAGCCGAAAACGTTACAAAAAAAAAAAACATTTTCTCCAATTAAATTTTTCACTTTTGTATTGAAAAAGCAATCGCTACAAGAACATTAATGAAGCAATATTGACTTTTTAATAAAGCATAAGAGTAAAGAAACATTTCGATACTCGGTTTCTATAGCTAACGTGTCTATCAATACTTGCCGCGCGGCCTTGTAGGCGGGTCACATTCCAGACTCCAGCTGACATTGTTGATCGTCAATATATTGGTATACAGTATTCTATATATACAGAAATGGTGTAATATACATAAAATTTAGAAATAATAAAATTGATGTTATTTTTTTATCGTAACTTAAACAGTAGTGAGAATAATGTATTTAATTTTAATAATATAATTAGGCCGTCGTGGCGTAGTGGCATGTGCGTGTGACTGTAAACGCGAGGATTGTGTGTTCGATTGCCACTCGAGGGAATAAATTAGGTATTTAACCTATTGAATGTAAAATTAACGCGAATTTCAATACGCTCTCGATAGTAGTAACGAAACCATATGTGAGTAGGGTTTTAGATTTTAGATCCTCACCATTGGAAATATTTTTATTATGATTAATAGTATAAATAAAAATTTATGATATTGCGAAAATACTGCGAATAGCAGTATTTATTATAATTTTAACATAATTTCTCCGTGTTTCGATTATAGTGTTGATTCTGTTATATGTGAAACTTTGCATATGAAACTAACACACCATTCCACCCGGTGTCGCTGTAAGAGCCAATGGGGCCAACTGCATTAATTAACCTCGTGTTTAAAAAAAACCATTTATATCAATATCCAAGCTACTAATAATATCGTCTTTACGGACTTACAGAAGAATGCTAATACATAATTAATCATATCTAAAAATACAAATAATATTATAATTTTGAAATAGCAATTAACTCATAATGTTTTAATAACGTTCTAATCCAAAAAGTCTACACTCGTCGTACGAAGTCGTACTTGTTTGTGTACGTATATGCGATTGATATCTTATTGTTGCCTTTAAGTATGCCCAACATTCCTGCCGTGACTTGCATATATTAGAGTATCCTTGTCCGCGAACAAGCAGACCTTACACGAACAGGAGAGAAAACATGTTTCGCCTCGACTGAAACAATACATAATATAAGTAACTCAGCGGAGGCCGGTTCCTTAATAATGTAGAGTTCGTTCGTTTTTCTCAACTTGTTTCGTTTTTTCCTCCATCGCGCATTCAAGCGACACGTCCGGGTAACACGGACAGTTTGTCAATTTAAATAGATATACTTACTGAGTATCTTCTTTGTTTCATACTTAACGATTTCGCCTTTGCCCTGATATCAATTGACAATGGAGGTACCTAGGTGAATCTCGTCGAGAAAGCAAAGCTTTCTTAGAGCCAAGTTGAGTGAGTGGAAACGTTAAACGCACGATTTTCACCGACATAAAACGCTACGTAAGTGTTAGATATATCTACCTACTTATTTATATGCCACAAATTTCCGCATACCAATATCATTACATTTTCAATGAAAATATATCAAAACACATTACGTATCAGCTGTATATTCTTGATTAAAATAAACAAAAAGTTTATTTTTTTTGTTTATTTGTGATATTTCAAGGTATATATAGCAGAATGAAAGTCATGTTTCGATCGCTTGTTAGCGAAACTATTTCGTTTAAAGGAATGTTATTGATATAATCAATTTCACTTGCTATAATGCGTGTTATATGAAATAGTTTAGATAGAGCCGATAAAATTATAAATTTAATTAATCTAATCAAAATGCGGTCACGCAATCGTCCAGCAAAGAGTTCTTATTGTTGGTTGTTTACAAACAATTGCTGGATCGCAAATAATTATGCAATGACAAAGACGCGGACACGCCGCATCGCCATTTACTTTCGTTGCTCGCCGTGCGTGCGCGTGCGCGTGCGCTTGCGACAAACTATCAGAGAAAGCGCGAAAGGAATTTGGCCGGCCTCGTCCCGCGTCCGCGCCACTGCGCCACTGTGATAGTGCGTGCTGCCTTCACATACTAAGGCCCGTATATATAAACCGCTCTCAAGTCTCATGTCGATCTCGAGATGCGGTTTTCATTCACAAATTATATATATATCTGACAATGAAAACGGCATCTCAAAATCGATCTTAAACTTGAGAGCGATTTATAAATGCTTACCTAAATACTATTTGCAACGTTTGCAACATTATGATAGATTCGAGTAACGATACAATGCGGTCAACAAGTCGTGGCCTACCTGAAGTTAGCTGCGTAGATTTGATTTTAGGATTTTTTTTTTATCTTCCCGAATGAAAAAAGCGCAAAAATTCAAAAACTTAACTTTGGGTGGCTACGACTTCGTGACCTTACGTGATGTACTGTACTTAGCGTCCGGCGTCGACGCCAGCATTGCCATTCGAAATCTCGTCCCGCTTATCAACATCTCATATCAATCATCATAAGCTACTCTGTATGTAGCTATTTTACAGCTCTCTATAAATTCAATACCTGACAATGTGCATTGTTCCATAGAAAAATGCGCTTTACGCGGAGGGTAACAAGTGTGAATGTGGCGTGTATAATTGTATCCGGAACGCTGAGGCGGCGTGTTACGGTTTCGAAAAGAATTCAGAATGTAGGTTGCGTTGCGGACTACAGTTACTAACATTGTACGGAATACAATCTGTGATCACTGTTATTGTCATAGCAAAATATATCTTTGCGAATACATCAATTATCTGCTACCAATTCATTGTCCTCCTTCGTCAAAGTACGGCGTTGAGTTCCGCCATTCAACACGTAATGCCTTCAGAATTCGGCGAAAAGTGAGAAACGGCAATATCTTAAAGGGAACGGAGTGTCTTAACAGTAGGTTACTAATTTGCGTCTACCTACCATGCAACTAAAAACATCCTTCATCTTAAAACGTTAAAAATATCAAAATTTTATGTATTTTAAATAGATGAATAATGATGACCATTTGATAGCCAGCAAAGGCCTTTGATTTAATATTGACCTTTTTAATATCACATTACCAATATACGATATATTTCATTCACTATTTCCAGTAACCACGTCAATTATCTTCTGTTGTATAACGATTAAAATTCTTATAAATAGACAACCTTGTACTAAAATGTGCATTCTTCAGGTACGGCGGTGAATTAATGAAACCAATTAAAAACTCCAATACAGCTATTACAATTACTCAGTTATTCGAAGTATTCGTCAAGTCAAGATACAAATACATACATACAATTCTAATTAGCGAAGTGTGTTAGATCATTAAAACCGCGGAGTTGAGAATTTATTAGAAATTTCATACAGCACATTGACGTGCTGATAGAAAAATGTATGGACAGATAGATATCTCAGACAAAGTCAAAATATAATAAGTGATTTGAGAAACTTAGCTGCAACTTTCTAATTTGTTGTTGTAATGAATAATCATTGATATTTAAAGATTAATTTATCAGTACTAATAATTATATATTCTGCGTTTAATTATTGATATAAAAAAAAAAATTAAATAGTAAAGACAGGCACAAAGGCAAACTAGACAGTTTAGTCTTGAAAACGTATACGTATATAATTTGTTAATTTAGTTAAATAATTATAGTAATACGAAATTGGCGTCATAAAATTAGCAATTTCGTAAAATATAAACATGTTATATTATAAATTTGACACTTCCAAAGTGCTCAACGTAAGTAAGACAATGCGCGAGACGGCCCGAATAGCTCGAATAGCTGCACTCTCGCTTGGCTGCCAACGAAATGGAATCCGTTGCCATTAGAAATTCTACTACATGATGACTTCATTGCTGTCGAGGTATCGAATTCCTTCAGCGCATGACGCCTCACGCACCTGCATTTTTTCAGGCTATCAATGCCTATCAATTAGTAATAATATTATCTACATTATTAAATAAATTAAAATAGAAATTAATATTCAATATAACCTAAAATTCTCTATAATATGATTATTGAGTATAGCTTTTAAAGCTTGATGATTTACTAAATAGTAGAGGCGGCCAAATTTGATGGTTTTTAATATCCTTAAATAAGACCTCAAATAAAAATGTTTTTGACTAATAACGTAAGGTAAAAAACATATTTTTGACTAATGTGTGAAATATGCTTACTAGATAAATTCATCATATTTTAAGCATTAATATTATTATTATTATTTTAAAATTATTCAATGAAACCTCACGTTAGTGAGTAAAAAATAATAATACAATGCGAAGATTTCTTTGACATACGAAAATAAAATTCTTTTAATTTACGAACTAACTTAAACAATTTACATTAAAATATAAAAATAATATTTTATCTGTAGAATTAATACCATTTGATATAAAAAAAAATCTATATCACAAAATGATATGCTTCTAAGTTATGTCCACGCCCGGCCAAGCGACCTTCGTGTTGCATAATAAAATAGCACCATGTATAAACTCAGTCCGTACGTGGTAGCCCTGACATCGATTGCGTCTTAAAGGAGTAACCCTATTCGAGTTAGTTTTTAGCTCCACCTATCAGAGGTAGCTCTCTTTTGCTTAGGCCTTGCTTTATTCGGTATTCCTCTTCAAATGTTACGACAGATTTGCCTTGATTCTGGTTTTTAATATTATTTTAAAAAGTAAACTTGAAATCATGTTATACGATGTTAGAAATGTGCTCTCGCTGCTCCAATGTTAATTTATGATGTAATTAAATTACATCATAAATTTATGATTTAGTTTATATTAAAAAAATATTAAGTAATTTACTCACTCAGCTTCACGCTGTATCCCGCACACTGCAGGGTAGGCAGAGGGAAC
>DWAN01002056.1:0-16059 GCA_018230445.1 Heliconius hewitsoni
TATATATATATATATATATATATATATATATATATATATATATATATATAAGTAAAATAATTGAAATAAATAAAATATGATATCGCCTCACTTGAGGACTTTTGATAATATATAAAAAAACTTAACTTAACTTCTCTCTGACTACCCCGCTAGGGATAAAGCGTGATAATATATATATTTTTGATAATATATAATAGTGAGTTTAAATCCAATACGTAATAATATAATAGTAATATATATTTTATTTAATAAAATATTTGAGGCCATCGTAGCGCACTTCGTGCTAAGAAGAAGCGCGGCGTTGAGTTTCATCACTATAATGTCAAAAGAACTTTTTCTGAGAAAAATGTGCAGCGTTTTTCAAATATCAGATCTTCAAACATGTTATCAGTTTATTTAAATATATATTTCATCTTTAGGCCCTTTTTTTAGCTTCCGCGCATAGCAAGGTAGAGGGAATCTGGGCACCTAGTGTCAAGTCACTCAGCCACATTAAGATAATTCCGCTCCCCAATTTCTGGCGAATTAAAAATAATAAATATTTCAATTCTCCGGGTCGAACCCACAGTTGTCGCGTTTATAGTTGTGCCTCTGCGCCATGATGATTATCTCTATAGTCAAATATATTTAGTTTGTTTATTTAAATTCCAAATTACAATATAATAGCTAGGCACACTTGTTTGGAACCATCAGATTGCCTTTAATATGAAAAATATATATACTTGTTCGACTGCTTATAATTATAATTAAAGTGCTGTAGTAAAACTTGATTTCCTTTTATTTTTTATATTTGTGCCATATATTTAAAAACACTGGTGACCTACCTCACGTCGTTTTTAATTTTCCATCTGTTTACCGTTTATATTATGTGTTAGGTGAATGTGTCCGACACGGAATTTTCTTTAACTAAATAATTCCCAAGAACCAGGAACCTAAAGACCAGTCGTGGCACAGGGTCACAAGTGAGCGACTATAAACATGACAAGTTGTGAGTTCGATTCCCACTCGAGGAAGTGAAATATTTTATACTTTCATTTTCTCGCCCTGGTAACAAGGTAAAGCGCGGCGTTGAATTCCGCTATTTAACACGCAATGTTTTCAGAATTCAGCAGAAAGTGCCATAATGGGAACGGAGTGTCTTAACGCAAGTTTCCCAAGTTTTCCCTTCCTACGCCGTTTTGATTAGAGATAGTAGAATATTTATTAATGGTAAATTATATGACAGAAGACAAACTATTATGAAAGAATGATGTAATATCGAAATGGTGGAGATCGTATTGTTGCCATTGAAATATTACTTAGGGTCGTTATAGAAAATAAACAAAGAGAACAGAATGTGCATCACTTCTTGTGAAAGGAGCATTAGTAATGTGATATTAAGAGATAAATTAATCTAAAACGATATTATAAAGCTGAGGAGTTTGTTTGATTGATTGCGCTAATCTCAGGAAAAAGTGGTTCGAATCGGAAGAATCTTTTTATATTAGAAGTTCCAACTACCGACTATAGGCTATATTACATCACGTTAATCTTTTTAATGTAGCCCATCGTACTTACGTTACACACACAGTTCATAGGCCCGTATTCAGAAATCGCTCTCAACTCTGAGATCGATCTCGAGATGCCGTTTTCATTACTAGATATTTAATTTATGAATGAAAACGGCATCTCAAGATTTATCTCATACTTGAAGGTGAAGAGAATTTGCGTATTGAGTGGCGGAACTAAACGCCGCGCCTTGCATCTCTTATAAAATGTAATTATTATAATTTTTTATGTTGCATTAGTTTACAATTCTAAAATAATATAATTTTAACAAAAAAAACCGACTTCAACCGGCTTAAAACTACCCTTGAATGCACTTCAACTTCCCTTCCAATAAAAAAGAATCATCGAAATCGGCTGGCGTGATATTGAGTTATTCGTCCGATTTACTCGTACATAATTAATGCAAAAATAAGACTTATGTGATTTTCTCATTGTCAAAAATAAAACAAATTATAATGGGACCACACGGGAAGCACCATCTTTCAAATAAAAAAAAGAATCGATAACATCAATTTACCCAGTCAAAAGTTCTTAGTTAACAGACATAAAAAAAATACAGTCCAATTGATAACCATCTCCTTTTAATGTCGGTTAATGTAGACACTAGACACTAGATTTTATATCTACTTTAATAGGGTAAGACTTCTTAGTAAGAATAATAAACTGGCAAGAACATGGAATGTAAGACAGTGAATTACTTTTAATCAAGTTTTATAATTTATGTTATTTCAGCATGCAACAATTAAAATTTATTTTTTAATAAAAAATTGGCGTGAAATTGTGTTATTGTTTTCATATAATTTGATTTTTAATAATATCTTAGTTAATTTAGCCATTTAATGGAGGACCCGTTGACGCTATACGCGTTGCCATAAAAACGTGTATGTCACTTTATTGATACATAAGTTTATGTATTTTAAAATCTATGGTTGTTTGTGTAATTTTTTATTTATTTTGTAATATACTTTTTAAGCGTTATTTTTATAAATAAATTTCATACTTCTTCGTCCGTGCAATTTTCGTAAAAAAGAAATCCAAAATTTTTGCTGAACCCTTTCGTTTGATTACGTTTGTTTTTAGCTGCTGTATTGAGCAAATAGCAGGGTAGGCAGAGGGAACTTGGGAACCTAGTTTTTAGATAATACGTTTCCCACTAAGACACTTCTAGACCCACTTTCTGCTAATTTCTTGAGCGACAGCGAAAAAATGAAAATATTAAATATTTCATTCCCTCCAAACGAGAATCGAACTCACAACCCTCGCGCTTACAGTCGCACGTTACTGCATGACTACGATTTCAATTCAATGGTATAATTCTTATATGATAGTGGTGTAACAATACTTTAAAACGACATAAAGTAAAAAAACATTTTTTACTTTGTCCTATTTAAGGATTGAAAAAAAAAATATCAGTTTTCTGCCCTAGATTGTATCCTAGTGTAGTCCTCCCTAGAGGGAGCCTAGTGTTAACACACAAGTTTGCCCACTTTCCGCTGAATTCTGGAGGCGTTGTAAATTAAGTGCCAAAACTCTAAAGAAATGGAAATATAAATTTTTAAAAAATATATTTCATTTCCTCAAATGGGGATCGAGCCCACAACCATCGCGTTACAGTCACACCCTTGTGCCACTGCGCCACGACGGCCTCTACTTTAATGATTTATTCTCCTAAAATGTCTTTCTTTTATATTTTACATGACCTGAAGTGAAAGTCTATTGGAAAAATTTTTATACGATATCTTATCGCATCTTATTAGAAATATCCATTTTGATTTTGAATTTGTAAACATTCGTATCATCTCCATGAATCATCAACATATCAAACCGCTATTAAAATGATGAGATTATTAATGTCACTCACACTATATACACATTACTATGACTAATTATTTTAAAGTTGTTTTCTATCTTTACCTTTTGCGTTTAAGTTTAAATATTTAATTAGTCTTTAGCAGTAGCTGGATCAGTTCTTAGTTGGAACCCTAAGACTTGTCAGATTTCACTTTGCTCGCTTTAATAATTAAGAATAACAAATCTAAATGTTTTGAAATACAACGATTTATTTTTAGAGTTCCGTGCTTCAAAAGGAAAACACGGAACCTTTATAGGATCGCTTTTTATCGCGTGGAGTTAGCAAGCTGAAAGTTATATCAAAAAATTATACAAAATGAGTGCATACGCACGCGTAATCACGAAATGACGAAAATGGATATAGGTCGTATAGTAAATTTCCCTTAGACTTACAATTATGAATTTTGGCAGGAATCGACGATTTTCTGTACAAAGACAGGGAAAAAATCCGAAAAATTAATATTCATATTTCAGAAAAAACGATTACAAACTTATAAATTTTTAATACTTTTTTTAGAACAGATATTAACAATTTTACGTAGCGGGATTTGAACTAGCGCCTTTTGGTCGCCGTCCAAGTAACCATCCAAGTCCGAATTGTTTATTGTAAAATGAGCGCATATGAATGCAAACTTAAATTTGCCAACTTTTATAAATTTTACTTCCCGTTGACCTACCATCCTGAAATTGGTGATCCGAAACCCTGGTGGGCAAGTCCGACTCGCACTTAACCGGTTTTTTCGTACTACAGCACTAAATAGTGCTTCCTTATACACGATATTCTTAATTTCACTCAGCACAAATACTTAATAGAAAGATAGACAGTTCTTTGACTAAACCACTTAATCTGTATATAGTAGTTATGTATATAAAACTCTACCGTTACCGACTGACAATTCGCGGCATAGAACCCTGAAATTTAATATGTGGAATCCTTTTTACCGATTTTACAGGATAGTATATATAAATGTTTATAATCCACACGAAAGAAGTTGCGGACTACGACTAGTACATCTTTTTTCTTTACACTGTATGTATCCTGCACATAGCAGGCAGAGGGAACATGGGAACCTAGTGTTAAGACACCGTTTCCCACTTCGGAGCCCCACTTTCCGTCGAATTCTGGAGGCATTGTATGCTAATACGTAATAGAAAATTATATTATATGAAATATTAATTTACCCACAAATAGATTGCCAAAGAGTATATGAAACGTAATTACACGGCTCTTAATTAAAACACGATACGATAGAGCACGTGTGCTATTTATAGATTGTTGTAATGTTACGTTTTAGTATCATTTTAAGTTTCTACTTTGGAGCGTTATCAATATCGGAGTGGTATTCGAAATGTTGTTACAGAATAAGGTTTTTTTTATTAGTCAATTCTTTTTGACGTTTTATTGTTTTGTTTAGTGTTCAATCACTTTGTCTTTTATCCAACTTTTTGTTCAAGATATTTAATACGTAATGTCTTTAATGTTGACATTTAAAAAACGGTGTTTTTGCTGTCTATACGGATAAAGAGATTGTCAATATGTTACTATTTCAGTTCTGTACTGGTGGCCAGCTGCAACTTACGTACATGGACTTTTTAACATTCTATATTTCTCTTTCCCGTAGGAATTTTCGAAAATTCTCATTTAGTATTTCAATGTACTTCCCTAACCTCATGGAACCTAGAACTAGGTATAGGAACTGGATCCATAGAAAAACGTCTTATATGTCCTGTCACTCAGTCACCCAGTAATGTAAAAGTTTTATGTAATAGGTACACCTATTACCTATAATTAGTTAGAAATATTTCACCTTATCGACCCTTTGAAGAAATAATGCCGATAGTACTGGTCAAAGGTCACGGCAAAACCTTGAGCTCCCTGGAAAGGCATATAAGAGGATGATACTAATTAATAATGAAAGAAACGGAAGAGGTTCCTATACCATAAACATAAGGCATGGTATTTCGTTCTCTTTGCCTTTCCCCAAGGTACTCCTTGGGGTCCTCCTTGGATTAAAAAAAATGCGACAAAAGTATGTCCGCCGTTCATTAAATTATTTTCCTGTTAAAATAAATAAGAATACGAATAAATATAAACAAAATACATATTAATATTAGAATAATTAACTTAAGTTATACGTCGAGGTTACACCATGTCACAAAATATTATTATATGTTACATACATATGTAACATATAATATTATTAGGTTGGGACAATTTTTTTTTGTTCCATCCATTCCATCAGGAAGTACAAAAAGAGGTGTGTAGAGACCGTAGCGTTTCTCTCCGTTCTCTCTGACTACCCCGCTAGGGCTAAAGCGTGAATCTAAATTAATTTTTAGCTTTTTTTTTATTATAGTGAAAATATTGTTCTAAAAACAGAAAAAATACGTCTGTTAAAAGTGTAGGTCTCTCATTTTTTTTATATTAAGGGGTGTCTCATCGCGATTTTCCATTACACAAATAGGCAACTAGGAGAATTTTATATTTTTTATTTGAAACTTTGTAGCGATTAAACTAAAAGTATCGATATTAAAAAATATATATATTCTTATAATAAATTAAACCATCTACAAAAAAGATTTAAATAATTTTTTGGTATTTCGACTCATTTAAAAATTGTTCATACTCTTTTAAATGAAAAATCATTATTCTTCCTGTTTCCGCAGGAATTTCGAGAAATCCTCTCTTAGCGCTCCCCTACACTCCTTAACCTCGTTAAATGCTGATTTTCAACTCACTAAGTCCAGTTTCCTATTTTTGTCTGTATGTTGTCTGCCAGTCACTCAGTAACAGAAAAGTTCTATATACATAAATAAGTACCTACATCATAATTGGTAAGTATTGCTTATCAAATGTTATGCAACTTCACTATGAAAGATATTAATTAAGGTTTATTCCCATACTATATATCAAAACGCTAGATAACGCGTGCGATCTAAGAATACAATGATTTGATTGGTCGAACAAGTGTAGACTTATTGATGATATTAAAGAGGGGAATCCCTGGATTCATTTTTGTATGATGTAACTTTAAATTGTTTTTTTTAGTAGCTTCCAATATGGCAGGGTAGGCAAGACGCTTACGATATAGGTTCGGCTTCGATCATTATTAAATATTATCACCAACCTCTTAACCTTGATTGTCGGCTTTTTTTTTGAAGGGTCAATAAGGTCAATTATTTCTAACTAGTTATAAGTAGGTAACCTATTATATGAAATTTTTACACTACTGAGCGACCAACAGATAACTAAACTGATATTTGTCATATAGGTTCCATAGAACATATTCTCCGTAGATTCCCCTAGGGTACGTACAGGGAAATACTAAACAAGAATTTTCCAAAATTCCTACGGGAAGGGAAACACCGAATTTATCGTTTCATGTTAAAAAAAATCATGCAGGTACTTAAATGTAGCTGTTGGGTGTCGCAACCCAACGCCAAGTTTGTTTTACCAGACTTTTTATTTTTTTTGTGTGATTTTATTGATTTGACTATCAGATCTATTAATCATTTGTATAACTGGTTTTTCTTTATAAACAATCCAAAGTACATATCGAACTCGCAAACGTCACCTGCAAAAGCAAATCTATTAAGCTACGATGTGTTTAAGTGGAGTAGGTAATTGATACATGTAACATTTGCCTTTGCCGATAGGCGTTTCTTTTTGTTTGCTCTGGGCCTTGCATTGATCGAAACGTTGTTTGATAGATTGGATTATTATATTTTCCCTAACTTGGCTTCTATTCTTGATATATATCTAGTAAATATTTTTTTTTTATAAGTTATTAGATTTACCCATTTGTTTAATTTATTATATAGTGAGAGAGTTTCTAAAAAAAATATCATTTCATATTAATAGTTCAAATAATTTTATACCTACTTTTTATATTATTTGAAATATTTTCATTTCCTCGCTCTGGTGTCGAGGCAAACCGCGGCGTTGATTTCCGCCGCTCAACACGCAATGCCTCCATATTTTGGAGTGTGAAGTCTCATAAGTGAAGAGTGAAGTCTTAAACACTAGTCTCCCTCTACCTGCCGTGCTATACGCGGGATACAGCGTGAAACTGAAAAAAACTACATACTAATTACAACATACTATTAAAAAGTCTAACAAGAAAATAAGTACGGCTTTGCAAACGTTACACGTGTTCGTTGAAAGGCTACATATGTAAGCATTATGTAAAATCAAACCGTTCTCAACTACAAGTGGGGAACGGAAACGGAACGGAATGGAGTCTCAAAAGAGAACGGTTGTGATGATTGCATCGTTGATAGCCTTACTCGATAGTAATATACACCCAAAAACATATATTTATTTATTTGATTCTCTAGTTCTCGAGATTAGTGCGTTAAACCAAGCAAACTCTTCAGCTTTATATTATTAGTATAGCTAGCTATAAATATAAAAATGTATTTCAGAACATATAAAATATAACCATACGAGTTTCAAGTAAATAACGTTTTTAATGTAGGTAGGTCTACGAGTGAACGCTAAAAGAGTTATGCGGCAAAATTGAGTAGGCACACTAGGGTGGGTTCCACATTGAACCATTTTCCGGGCCATTTTCATTTTCCAAACATTCTGGCCTCCCTTTGACGTGAATACATTCGTTACTTTGTCACAAGTAGGTACTTTTGTAGCTTGCGGTTTATTTTGAAATGTACTGTATAATTTTTAGCTTTTATACGATTTCAATCAAGGAAGGAAAAGGGAACCTAGTGCTAAGATATTGCTTTTCCCCACGCACCGACTAAATTTCGAGACATTGCGTTGTTTTTCAGAACTCAACGCCGAGCTTGGCGTACGCCAAGTGGGGAAATAAAAATTAATTTTGTTATAATCATCCCTTCCTAGTGTTCTTTTCTTATTTAATAACTTAATTTTTCTATTTTTCTCTTTTACGACATATTCGTATGTACAATATGTAATAATCGTCTACGTACGTACATACATATTCCAAGTCTATTCTTACTTGGGCCGTCTTGGCGCACCGGCACAATGTGTGATTGAAACGCGACTTTTGTTGTGGATTCGATTTTTAAACGAACTGTTTTCATTTCCTTACTTTGGTAATAAGACAAAATGCGGCGTTTTGTTGTGCATCTCAACATGCTATTCCGCCTGTTGAAAATTGGGAAATTCGGGATGTCGACAAAAGCGTTTCCACACTAGGTTCCCTTTGTCTACTCGCTATATGCGAGATACAGCGTGAAGCTATAAAAAGCGTAAATAAATATAACACGCCTCGTCAAGACAATTATTTTCTCAGTGACAGACATCGCTCGCTGAAATTCGTAGTCTAATTATAGACTGCCATATAAGCTAATGCGATCTAATTATGTATACAAAAACAAATGTCTGGTTTACAAGTGAAAGACAGACTTGACAATAGATCGGGACAACAAGTACAAATGCACCAATTTAATGTCATTTAAAAGCTAATTGACATATCTGAGTGCGGTCGCTAGGTGATGTTTACCTTTCCGCGTTAAATTCCTTTTCAAAAGCTATTAACTATGATTTGGGTGAAGCGTTACATAATTACTTTGTGAACGTGTAATGAGTTTGTCAAATCACCAAGTTGAATAATATGTACACTTTTGTAATATTTTGTATTGAGGCCAGTCGTGGCGCAGGGGCGCAAATGTGTGACTGTGGATGCGACAGGTTGTGAGTTTCCACTCAAGGAAATTAAATATTTAATATTTTCTTTTGATCGCTCTGGTGTCGTTAGGGCAAATCATGGCGTTGAGTTCCTCTACTTAACACGTAATGCCTCCAGAAGTCGATTAAAATGAGGAATGGAGTGTCTTTGAGCGCCTAAAACTCTAAACCATTGTGCCGAAGTAGGACGGAGTCAGGCTGTCAACGCGAGGCTCGTGGGTTCGATTCCCACTTTAATTATTTTAATTTGTGTGTAATTCCTTTCACGTAATTCGAACCCATAATCACTATTTATTAAAAACTGTTAAAGATACGATACGATGACGTCATTTCCAATAAACTATACCGTCATACTTCATACATGCTTATTTCGTCTTTAGTCACACACGCCTACTAAATTTGTATTGTTCATTCATGTAAATACATACTTGTCTATCATCTTACTAAAGTTAAACCATTGTAGCCTAATGGAGACTGGCTGACTGTAGGCGACGTTGTGGGTTCGATTCGTTTGGGTTTTGGATGCCTTCGGGGCAATTTTTATAGGTCTTCTCTGGCTAAATTCCGAACAAAGCCACTTAATAATGTTGATATTTAAAGAAACACTTATTATTAATTAGATTTTAGCTTCGCGCTTCACTCTGTATTCCGCTTGAAGCAGGATAGGCAAAGGGAACTTCGTTTTAAGGTTCACGCTCGGCCTAACTTTCGTGATATTGTGTGTTGAGAGGCGAAACTCAACGCCGCGCTTAATCTTGTTACCAGAGCCAAGAATTGAAAGTAAATAATTTCCCCAAACAACTCTCTACCGTCGTCGTTTCAGTCAGATCTTATGCCGATGCGCCATGTAGGCTTCAATATGTGTATTAAAAATTGACAATGGTTTAACCAGCTCAGATCAAGAAGTTGCGTGTGTATTTGAAAAATTCTTTGCTGATATTCCAGCTTCAACAACCGTCGCTGAATAATTACTTAAGGAGAACGTACACAAATGTAATGAAGATTTTAAATTTAAATCAATCAATTTAAGAGACATCATTAAGACATTTAAGTCCCTAGATATTAAGAAAACGTCAGATCTATGAAATTGATTAATTATATAATAGACGCTGTTGCTCATCACCTCGCAAATATATTTAATAATTGTATAGAGTATGGTGTGTTTCCTGACCTAATGAAATTTAGTAAAGTCATACCTATATTTAAATCGGGTAGTACATCTGATCCCAATAATTTTCGACCTGTTTGTATACTACCCTCGTTTAGTAAGATTATTGAAAAAAATATTCTAAATAATTACTGCATTTTAATTTACATAATCTCATGCACGATAAACAGTATAATTTTACTAAAAGTCGTTCAACTACAGATGGATACAGGTCTTATAAAGAATATATATGAGGCTTGGGAAGGATCGCAGGATGCTCTTGGCATGCTTTTGTGATTTGTCCAAAGTCTTTGATTGTGTACAGCATTCAACATTGGTCATGAAGCGACATTACTACGGCATAAGAGGACGTGCACTCAATTTTCTGACCTCTTATTTAGCTGACAGAGTTCAGAGTATTGATATGTATGGCAAGAAATCTCCTGGTTCGGTAATTAGCATGGGGCTTCCACAAAAGTCTATTCTTGATTTACCGTATCTTGTTGAAAATAACCATGAAATAGTATTGTTTGCTGATGACACTTCATTGATTTTTGAATTTTGTAGTAGGTATTATATATAAATATATCTAAAGAAAGGAGAATAGTGTCTTCCTAATAGGTTCACATCGTAACATTTATGAAGCTTAGGTCCCTGTATACCTTTTTCACCTCTTACACCGCCATTAACATCTTCAAACTTCCTCCTCCTTCTTCCTCCTTCCTCTTCGGGAAGCCCTCATGCTTTTTACACCATCTTTCTCCTGTATCATCCTGTCTTCTCGATACTGTCTTCTCGAAGGTCCATGTTCGCGGTGTGCTCCTACCTTTTCTATAATAGTAACAATATTAACTATAAATATATAAATAAGGCAGAGGAAACCCAGTGTTAAGACACTCCGATCCCCACTTTCCGCAAAATTTTGGAGGCATTACGTGTTGAGTGGCGCGCTTTGCCTTGACACCAGAGCGGAGAAATGGAAAATATATGTAAATAAAGATTTCATTTCGTTGAGCGGGGTTCGAACCCATAACCACTCGATTTAACAGTCACGCGCCACGACTGGCCTCCAAATATTAATAGACTATAATATTAACTAACTAAAGATATTTAAGTAATATTTTATATAGAAACACTTGTTTGTATTTGTGTATGTATGTAGGTGTCGATACAATCAACGTGAGCGCGTGTGTGATAAGAGTTAACCAGTTTCCTCTTTTGATAACGCATACGTTTATAAATTTTTATAACTATTTTAAGTTTATATGTTAGTTTGGTTGGTTTTGTTATTTTGGTTATATTTTGTTTTAGATTATAGAATTGTTTATCTATAGATATAATAACATTGTAGCTCATTGCAGTCTGTACATGACAGATGTATGAGAATAGAGCCCAGAACAAATATTTTTATTTATTTTTCTCTGTTTGTCTGTGCGTTTGTGCACACTAAACGGAAACGGCTTAACCGATTTAAATTCAGTTTTCATTATTGTATTTTGGAAAACTTCACTTAACATTTGGAGTTTGCTTCATTTGAATCCGTTCTTAAATAAAAAAAGTTGTGTCATAAAACACGAAGTACTTTATCAACAACATTGCTAGAAAATAACTTATATGTTGTGTTGGCTAAAACATCAGTTTTCAATGTATGAATATTGTTTTAAAATTATAATGTTATTTAAACACGAAAGTAATTCAGATGAGAAAATAAATAATTGTTTAAATTAAGCGGGCGAAGCCGCGAGCGGTTCGCTAGTTTGTAAATATTTATATATTATAATACAAATATTAACAAAAGGGCATCTCAAAGCTTATTAAAAATGTATACAAGAATACAAATGATTTAAATTGATGGCTATCATTAAAATGTGTGTAATATTCTTTAAATGTGACATTTCCTTTAGACATTGGTATCGTTTCAATAATTTTTCTTTTTTTAAAGACAAAAGTACCCTAAGTACGTAGTAACATTAACTTTAACAAAAGTATTTTAAATATTGTTAATTTGCTAAATGGCCAAGTGACAAATTATTTAGAATTGAATCCGCGACCATCGCGTTAAGATAGGCTTAAACCTACTGATCAGCGGAGCTGGTGGATGATGATATCATCACATATATATACAAAAAAAATATTATAATTATTTTTATTATACTCGATTTTTTTATTAATGATAAATAAATAACAATATATCGAATCATTATAAAAAAATCCAAATAATTACTTAGAGACGTTCATTCGTTTAACATTTCAGATTCGCAACATTAAAATTAGGTGACAATTGAATTGGATGCATACTTAGAGTACCTACTCGTGCTGTAAGTGTAACCTACTTCCATAAATACTATACTGTACTTAAATTCAAATTGAAAAAGAAATGTTTATAGATGTTTTATGCTGTATTTCTTATATAGTAAGACATACACAGGGAACCTAGTGTTGAGACACTCCTCTCCATTGTTTGTTGAGCTGCGGTGCTCAACGCCGCGCTTTGTCTAGGTACCAGAGCAAATCTCCACTCTAAAATGTATTTACTCTGCAATATATAAAACCAGCCCACTCAGATCATCACATTACCTTTCTACATCATACTTATATATTACATCAATCTCACTTTTTTAGGGTTCCATACCGCGAAAGGAAAAAACGAAACTCTTACAGGATCACTTTGTCATCTGTCTGTCAAGACCCTTTTTCTCAGGAACGCCTTGAGATATCAAGCTGAAACTTCTTACGAAACCCTCAGTATGCGATTATTAATCGAAACCGCGACTTCTTAATACCAGTCAAATCTGTTTACATCTTTAGTACTATGCTATTGTAATATACATTTCAAATTGTGATATAGAATTGAGATTGATTATTGAGACTTAAGAATTGGATTCTTCTAGATTGTAATTGTAAATTTTGACTATTGTCAAAATATTGGAGTGTCTTAACATTAAGTTTTTTTTTTGCCTTCCGCTTTATGCCACATATATCAATATGTGACAACGCGTTAATCTACAATAAAAAAATAATACAAAAGTACATATTTTAAACATATTCTGATTTCAGTCATAGTATACATATAAAATATATTTACTTATACATACATACACATAAAATATAATTACTGGAAATATGAGAATGGAGTGTCTCGACACTAGGCTCCCTGGTTCCTTCTGCTCAATCTTGTATGCATGGCATAAAGCATGAGGCAATATAAATACAATAATATATATATTTCTTTGCCAAAATCATGTTTCTTACGGCTATATCTGTGGCGTTCAGTTCAAAGTATTATAGTCATACCATGTATATAATATAATAACAGAACAAAAAGCGACCTTCTACTGTCATTTTCGCACGGTGTATGCGCCGAGCGGGTTTTGACGAAAACCAACCTTGGCAACGACATGAAATATGACCTTATCACGTTACTTTGGAGACTGTTAATGTATTATGTAATGATTTGTGCATAACGATCCATGCATTAGTTTTAGTTAATTTTATCTTATTATTGAGCAAAATGAAGTTTCAGCTCCGTGAAGTTTCAGCTCCGTAGGTATGTGGGTACATGAGGCCAGTGGTGTAGGACCATTGTAAACACTACAGGTTGTGGATTTGATTTTCACTAGAGCAAATTAAATATTTGGCATTTTCTTTTCCTCGATCTGGTATCTTAACACTAGATTCTCAGATTCCCTCTGCTGCTTCATGTGTGCGGGATACAGCGTGAAGCTAAAAAAAAGTACATGTAAACGTAATATGTCTAATATTAGATTCATCAGAAAATTCGTCTGTGTGGTCTAATGGCAATAACCAAAAGTTGTTTATGATACATTATACATTTTAAGTGTTGGAGGTAAATGTCACCGCAAGTGCGGTGAGTTACAATGGAACTATTAGCAGATATTAATACAGCATTTATAAATTAACTATCCAATACAAAAAATATATATTTTTTTCAATTTTGAAAAGTGGTTTCTGAGTTAAGCGCTTCCAATCAAACAAGCTTACATTTTTCTTCGGAGCGTTAGGACATACACACTTTCACGTTTCTTTTATAATTCACATTATATTTTATTATTTTTTTTGGTTCAAACTTGAAATATATCAAGAAACGCATAAATATAACACCATAAAAGAAAAAAGAAAAATAAGTAAATCTTCAACCGGGAATCGAACCCACAAAGTTTATTACTCTCATATTCGAATACTTCCTATGCCCGTGACAGATAATCTTCTGCATTCATATCACAAATGTCGTGTGCATTGTCATGCAATTCAGTGCATCAAGGTCATTGCGGCGTCCAATAGCGATCAAATTGCACCGGCAATTTCAAAGGTAATATGAAACACTTTGCAACGACGATAGATAGGGGACAAAAATCATCTGTGTGACAATGTTATGTACTATTTATAGTATAAATGAGGTATTATTTATAGAGTTCCGTACACAACGGGTGAAACGGGACGCTATCACTAAGATTCCGTTGTCCGTCCGTCCGTCCGTCTGTCCGTCTCTTTGTCACCAGGCTGTATCTCATGGATCGTGATAGACAGTAGAAATTTTCATACATGGTGATGATAATGATGCAGAATAAAACAAATTTGGACTCCTATACAACAAACGTGAACTTTGTGCGCGTGCCCGACTCGCACTTGGCCGGTATTATTTTAATTGCCAATATTTTGGAACATATTTAAATTTTTTCGCTGTAGTAAGCAGACAATCATGCTTTAATTTCCGCAACTCAAATCACAATGTCTAGAAAAATTCGTGGAGAGTGGCAAACAGAGTGTCTTAACACTACCCCTACTACTAACTACCCTACTCTGGTATATCGGGATAAAACGATGTTTATGATAGAGAAACTAAAAAAAATGCGTTACCTCACCGCAATGTTTATTTTTAATTTTTTTTTAATTACTATCAATTCCAAGTATAAACAACTCCTGTGTAACTTTAATATTTACTCATAAAAAGATAAATTATAAAGTGCATTAAATCTCTTATGAAAATAAAATAAAATGTAATAAAAGTAAATTTAATATAATGCATGACTTTTTTTGTGTATAAGTATGTTGAGGTCGTCATGGCGCAGCGACACAGCGCCTGACTGCAACTGCGATGGGTGTAAGTTCGATTCCCACTCGCGATAATAAATTATTTGTATTTCTATTTTCGGATAATACGATGACGACGATGCTGAACGACGACGTACATCCAATGTAGGCAGATGGAACCTAGTGTTAAGAAGTTCCCCACTTTCCTCCGAAATTTTCGTGTCATAGCGTGTTGAGTGGCGGGACTCAACGCCGGCTAATAAATAATATCGCTTAAAGTAAATGTTTTTCATGACATTTACTAACATGCTCCTATATCAATTACAATTACCTCATAGTCACGCAAGAAAACAATAAATAAACGAACAATAAAATTCTATTATAATTGTAACTTTTTTACGCCGTATTTAACTTAAAAGTACTTGCTTAGATTTAGTGATGAAATTGACAAAATATTTTTTTAACATAAAAATTGTCTTAGACTGAAATCGTTCCTTTGTAGATTTTTTTGGGACACATTTCTACATACAGAAATTTATGATTTTTTTTAACTAAATCTTTTGAGTGCGATTGGAATGAAAAGTAATGTAAATGAATAAACATAACCCCATTCACTTTATACTGGCAAATGCAACACTTTCAACAGAACACTTTTATTTCTTCTTTGTTTTTAGCAACGTCAGTGCTTGTTTTTTTTTTTCTAAAAAAAAATCAGTTTCACGCTGTATCCCGCACACACTCCGTTCCCCACTTTCTGCCAAATTCTGGAGGCATTGTGTGTTGAGTGGCA